>WOVY01004595.1:0-10323 GCA_013436015.1 Rhipicephalus annulatus | reverse complement strand
TTCATCATCAGCCTGACTACGTCCACTGCAGGACAAAGGCCTCTCCCATGTTCCGTCAGTTAACCCGGTCCTGTGCTTGCTGCTGCCAATTTATACCCGCAAACTTCTTAATCTCATCTGCCCACCAAACCTTCTGTCTCCCCTAACCCGCTTCCCTTCTGGAAATCCGGTCAGTTACTCTTAATGACCAGCGGTTATCCTGTCTACGCGCTACATGCCCTGCCCATATGTCCATTTCTTCTTTCTTGATTTCAGCTATGATATCCTTAACCCCCGTTTGGTTCCCTAATCCACTCTGCTCTCTTCTTGTCTCTTAAGGTTACACCTACCATTTTTCTTTCCATTGCTCGCTGCGTCGTCCTCAATTCAAGCTGAACCCTCTTTGTAAGTCTCCAGGTTTCTGCTCCTTAGCTAAGTACCCGGCAAGATACAGCTGTTATATACCTTCCTCTTGAGGGATAGTGGCAATCTACCTGTGATAATATGAGAGTGCTTGCCAATTGTGCTCCAGCCCATTCTTATTCTTCTAGTTACTTCATTCTCTTGGTTCGGCTCTGCGGTTATTACCTGCCCTAAGTAGACATAGTCTTTTACAACTTCAAGTGCACTATTACCTATCTCGAAGCGCTGCTCCTTGCCGAGGTTGTTGTACATTACTTTCGTTTTCTGCAGATTAATTTTAAGACCCACCTTTCTGCTCTCCTTGTCTAACTCCGTAATCATGAGTTGCAATTCGTCCCCCGAGTTACTCAGCAATGCAATGTCATCGGCGAAGTGCAGGTTACTAAGGTATTCTCCATTGACTCTTATCCCTAACTGTTCCCATTCTAGGCTTCTGAAAACCTCCTGTAAGCACGCGGTAAATAGCATTGGGGAAATTGTGTCCCGCTGTCTTACACCCTTCTTGATTGGTATTCTGTTGCTTTCTTTATGAAGCACTGTGGTAGCAGTTGATCCCCTGTAGATTTCTTCCAAAATGTTTATATATACTTCATCTACGCCCTGATTCCGCAGTGCTTGCATGACGGATGATATTTCTACTGAATCAAACGCCTTCTCGTAATCTATGAAGGCTATGTATAGTGGTTGGTTATACTCTGAGCATTTCTCTATTACCTGATTGATAGTATGAATGTGGTCAATTGTTGAGTAGCCTGTTCGAAATCCTGCTTGTTCCTTTGGTTGATTGAATTCTAATGTTTTCTTTACTCTGTTAGCAATTACCTTTGTAAATAGCTTGTATACTACAGAGAGCAAGCTGATCGGCCTGTAATTCTTCAAGTCCTTGTCATCTCCTTTCTTATGTATTAAGACGATGTTAGCGTTTTTTCAAGACTCTGGTACTCTTCCCGTCAGGAGACACCTCGTAAACAGGGTGGCTAGTTTTTCTAACACAGTCTGTCCTCCATCTTTCAGCAGATCTGATGTTACCTGATCCTAACCAGCAGCGTTGCCCCTTTGCATGCTCTCCAAAGCTTTTCTGACTTCTTGTATCATTACTGGTGGGGTGTAATCTTGGTTACTGCTAGTTCTTATAGTATTAAGGTCGTGGTTGTCTCGGCTACTGTACAGATCTCTGTAAAACTCCTCCGCTATTTTAACTATCCTATCCATATTGGTAGTTATTTTGCCTTCTTTGTCCCTTAGTGCATACATCCGATTTTTGCCTATCCCAAGTTTCCTCTTCAATGCTTTGACACTTCCTCCGTTTTTCAGAGCGTGTTCAATTCTCTCCATGTTATACCTTCTTACATCGCATACCGTACGTCTATTAACTTCGAAAGCTCTGCCAGTTCTATTTTGTCTGTTGTACTTGACACTTTCATGATTTGACGCTTCTAAATTAGGTTCTTCGTTTCCTAGGAAAGCTTGCCAGTGTCCTGTCTTACTACCCCTGCCTCTCTCTCCCACTGCACACTCCGTAATGATACTCGTCAGATTATCATTCATTGTATCTACGCTAAGGTTGGTTTCCTCACTAAGAGCCGAGTACCTGTTCTGCAGCGACACTCTGATTTCCTGTACTTTCCCTCTCAGTGCTAGCTTATTGATTGGCTTCTTGCGTATCAGTTTCTGTCGTTCCTTCTTCAAGTCTAGGCGAATTCGAGACCGTACCATTCTATGGTCACTGCATCGTACCTTGCCAATCACTTCCACATCCTGCACGATTCCAGGGTGTGCACTCATTATAAAGTCTATTTCGTTCTTATTTTCGCCATTAGGGCTCCTCCATGTCCTCTTGCGGTTTTTCTCGTTTTCGGTAGAAGGTATTCAAAATCTGTAAATTATTGCGTTCTGCGAATTCTACTAGTAGCTCTCCTCTGGCGTTTCTAGTACCGATGCCATAATCTCCTACTGCCTAGTCTCCAGCCTGCTTCTTCCCTACCTTTGCATTAAAGTTGCCCATCACTATAGTACACTGTGTTTTTACCTTACTCATTGCCGATTCCACGTCTTCATAGAAGCTTTCAACTGAAGCGTCATCATGGCTGGATGTAGGCGCGTAAGCCTGTACTACCTTCATTTTGTATCTTTTATTCAGTTTAATTACGATACCTACCACCCTTTCATTATTGCTATAGTATTCCTCTATGTTGCCAGCTATGTTTCTGTGAATTAGAAACCCCACTCCCAGTTCTCTTCTATCTGCCAAGCCCCTGTAGCAAAGGACGTGCCCATTCTGTAGCACCGTATAGGCCTCATCTGTCCTCCTAACCTCACTGAGCCCTATTATATCCCAATTAACAGCCTCTAGCTCCTCGAATAGCACAGCTAGACTTCCCTCACTAGATAAGGTTCTAGCGTTAAACGTTGCCAAGTTCAGGTTCCAACCAGCCCAAGACACTGAAGACATTTTGCGGAGCTGCCTGCGAAATTCAGGGGGGGGGGGCGTTTGCCCAGAATTTTACAGAATCCGATTTGTAAAAGACTGACAGTCGAAGCAAGCATAGTGCATGACTTTGAGATACCTTCACTTATGTTGCACAACTTATTCGCCAATAAGTAACATATTGCATGTAAGGTCTGCACTTGTGGCAATTTTTTTTCAAGTTATCACACGAGCTATATATATATATATATATATATATATATACATATATATATATATATATATATATATATATATATTGATACGTGTATGGAACTGTCGCTCCGGCGCAGCTGAAAGGGCACCCCAGCTTCCCCCTTCGTTAGCCTGCACGACTGTGCGCTGTGTAAAGCGTTAACAAGACCCGCTTAGCAAGAGCGGGTGAATAAATCTTCCCCGTAACAATATTGTAACGGGGAGTATGTAATAAGTGAACGCCGGGTGGGCTAGCACTGCACACAGTATGTAAGGATGCAGGACGAGAGGGCAGTTCAGACACAGCCCCACAACAACATCGTCGTCTTCATTCGGTCTGCGTTATTTCTGCACCCGTGCCTGAGGTACCTTTCTATACCCGTGACATTACCCCGGGCAGCAAAGCACCGTCCTGGTGCCGGCTGTTATTAGACGGACAGGTCACTGTGATAGGGCTTCAGGAGAGACACATGCACAATGTCACTTCTGGATATAACAGTGAGGTTCGTAGAAGAGAAATTTCATAGGTGACAGGTGTGACTTGGCACACAACTCGGTAAGGCCCAATGTATTGTGACAAAAGTTTCTCGCACAGGTCAAAACGACAGGATGGCAGCCACAGTAGCACGAGAGAGCCCGGAGAAAATTTGACATCCTTATGTCGGCTGTCGTAGAGTGACTTTTGTGCTCCCTGGGACGATGAGAACCTGGCGCGGGCTACTGTACGTGCGATCAGAGCACGGGTGATGGCATCTTGTGCGTACGAAGTGGTTGGTGGAAGGTCATTGCGCAAGCAGGGTATCGAAAGGCAGTAAGGGATCACGGCCAAAGAGAAGATAAGATAGTTAGTAGCCGGCAATATAATAAAGGGACGAGTTGTAGGCGAATGTTACGAACGGAAGGGCAGTGTCCCAATCGGTGTGGTCGTCAGAAACATACTTAGCAAGCATGTGCGTCAGTGCGCGGTTGAGGCGCTTAGTAAGTCCGTTGATGTGAGGATGGTAAGAAGTCGTAAAGTTGTGCCGCGTAGCACAGGATCTAAAGATGTCGTCAACCATACAAGACAGGAAGCAGCCGCCACTTTCCGTGAGTAGGTGAGAAGGAGTGCCATGCTGAAGGAAGATGTCATAGAGTAGAAAATCTGCGACGTTCGTTGCGCAGCTGGTCTGTAGCGCTCGAGTAATTGCGCACAGAGCGGCATAATCCGTAGCTACTGCTATCCATTTGTTTCCTGTTGCAGATGTCGGGAATGGATCTAACGAATCCAAACCCACATGATGAAACGGCTCGGCTGGGACTTCAATGGGTTGAAGGTGACCAGCAGAGAGAGACTTAGGCTTCTTCCGACGCTGGCACAGGTCACACGCTGCAACGTAGCGGCGAACGAAACGATAAAGGCCCTTCCAGAATACCCGTCGGCGGACGCGATCATAGGTTCTGTTGACACATAAATGTCAGGCAGTTGGGCCGTTGTGAAGTTATTGCAAGACGTCCTTGTGCAGATGACCTGGAACGACGAGCAAAAGTTCCATGCCACCGGGCTTTAAGTTGCGGCGGTACAAAATGTTGTCTTGAAAAAATACGCTCAGTGAAGGGCCTTTATGGCCGGATTGAAGACGGTCAAACATCGATAGCAGCGATGGATCTCGGCATTTTTCGTTGGCTACTGCGGAAAATCTGTTATGGCTATGATGTTGGCATCAGCTTCTAACTCAGAGGAGTCAAGTTGATCAACAGGGTGTCGAGATAAGCAGTCGGCATCGCTGTGAAGTTCGCCGGACTTGTTCACTACAGAGAACGTGTACTCCTGCAATCGCAACGCACATCACCTGAGTCTTTCTATAGGATCCTTAAGGGTTGACAGCCAGTAGAGCGCATGGTGGTCTGTGACGACTGCGAACGTGCTTCCATATAGGTACGGACAAAATTTCGCGATAGTCCAGATGAGAGCTAGGTACTCTCGTTCAGTAATTGAATAGTTCTTTTCCGTTTGAGAAAGTATGTGACTGGCGTGCGCTATGGCACGGTTTCTGCCGTTCTGCATTTGTGAAAGTATTGCCCCTACGCCATGGCCACTTTCGTCAGTGCGTAGCTCCGTTCGAGCGGCGGGGTCAAAATGACCACACAGAGGTGGGGATGTGAGCGCAGAAATCAACGACGCTAAGGAAGGTTCTTGGTCTTCACGCCAGGAAAAAACCACGTTCGTTTTTAGCAGATTCGTGAGGGGCCGAGCAATCTCCGCGAAGTTACTGACGAAACGGCCGAAATACGAACAGGGTTTCAAAAGCTGCGGACTTCTTGCGTGAAACGTGGGACCGAAAACTCGCGCAACGCGCGGACTTTATCAGGGTCGGGTCGTACATCAGCAGCGTCAACAAGGTCGCCAAGTAGCTTTATCTGAGGGTGCCCAAAAGTGCATTTAGACGCGTTAAGCAGGAGGCCAGCACAGCGAAAAACGTCAAGGATGGCCGACAAGACGTGGAAGATGGCTTTCTAAGGTTGGCGAGAAAACGATGACATCGTCTAGATAGCACAGGCACGTCGACCATTTAAAACCGCGAAGGAAGGAGTCCATCATGCGCTCAAAATTTGCTGGCGCATTGCACAACCCCAAAAAGGCATGACTTTAAATTGATAAAGCCCGTCGGGTGTTATGAATGCCGTCTTCTCGCAGTCGCGGTCTTTGACTGAAATTTGCCAGATCGTAGGTCCAGGGAAGAGAAATACTTGGCACCATGAAGGCAGTCAAGCGCATTATCAATTAGAGGTAGACGATAGACATACTTCTTAGTTATTCGATTGAGCTCGATAGTCGACGCAGAACCACCAGGTGTTGTCCTTCTTTTAACAAGCACAACAGGTGATGCCCAAGGACTGGTTGAAGCCTCTATGACGTCTTTGTCGAGCATTTTCTCTACCTCGTTCTGGATTATTTGGCGCCCTGAATGAGACACACGGTAAGGACGCTTATGAAGCGGACTGGCGTCAGCACTATAGATGCGGTGGGTTACGACCCTCGTGAGGCCCAAGGAACGGGCGTCGATATCAAAAATGTGGAGGTAAGAAAATAGAAGACCATGGAACGCTTCCACTTGGGACGGCGACAGGTCGTTGATATCATTTTGTCTAAGAGAGCTTTATTCTGTGCGGCTGCGACAGGTTCGGCTACGGTCTTGATGTCAGGAGTGAGATATGAAATTGTACATTGCTCCGGAGTGGAGAGTTCTGCTAAGGCAATACCTTGAGGAATGACTTGGGTCGAGACGGAGAAGTTGAGGACAGGCAGAAGCGTCTTGTTGTCGCTAATCCCCCTATATTATGAGGAAGTGTGATGTTCCGAGTAAAGGTCAGGTCAATGAGTAGAGCTGCCAAGTAGTCACCATCAGGAACAGGAGGGAACAGCGACATAGAAAGGTACACAGCGGCCAGAGGCGGTAGGTCGTAGACAATCCAAGGACAATAGCCATGTGCGTGCTGCAGGAGAGACATAATAGTACAAAGGCAACTCTAGCTGTAAAGTGCCAGTTGAACAATCAATGAGGGCTGAATGCGCGGTCAAGAAGTCAATGCCGAGAAGCACGTCGTTTGGGCAAGCGTCTAGAAATGTGAAGAGAACTGAAGTGTGAAGGCCGGCAACAGTGACGTGGACAGTGCACACACCAAGAACCTATGTTCGGCTGCCATCGGCTACTCGCGCAGTCAAATACGTGGCAGGGGTAAGAACTTTCTTCAGGCGGGATCGAAGACGTGAACTGATAACGGATATGTGGGCACCAGTGTCTATTAGAGCTGTAGCGGTCAGGCCATCGATAATAACACCAAGTAAATTTTGTCTGAAATTAGTGTTCGGTACAGCGTTGTTAGTCCGAGTTGTCAATGCAGTGCCACCTCTAGAAGCCGCACCTGTTAGTTTCCCGAGAACTGCCTAGAGTACGCCGGTGACGGGGAGCGACGGCGTTGGTAGGAGCGGGGCTGGCGACCCTGAGGCAACGGCGAGCAGCTGTACTGGGTTTCCCTGGGCGACGACATCGGCGTAGGATGGTTCGGAGCGTTGCGTAGAACGGCAAGGTGGCAGGTCCTGAAGGTGGTCATTGGCAAAACGAAGTGGCGAATATTGCCCACGATCCTGCCGGTGGTCGTCTAGGAAACGTTGCCGGAAAGGCCATCTGTTGCGGCAGTGGTGAGAAATGTGGCCAACGCGATGGCAAGATAAGCATATCGGTCGATCATCTTGTGTGCGCCACTCAGATGGATTTCCGTAGCGCGATGAGAACCGCGGGTTCGACGCCGCAGCAGCAACAAGTGGGGAGGTGTGGTATTGCGCGTTAGTATTTCTGGGCTGCAATGTGTGGCTGGAGCTTTGGGGGAACTAAGAAGCCCATGTTGGCAAACTCTTGTCGCCCAACAGCCTGAATAAGAGATATTGGGGCCGAGTTGTCAGGCACAAGGGGTTCATAAGCGGAAGTTGCCTTGGCTTGCAGCTCCTGGCGGACAATTCTGGTTATGTTTGGAGGATTCACGAATGAACGTGGCGCCACAAGATCCTCGCAGGAAGAAGTCACAGCAGTGCTCGGGAGTCGGGAGAAACGTTGAGTGATTTCTCCTGCTTTTGACTTGTTCGAACCACCGACATTCACTGACAATTGAGTCAATGGTGGTGCAGTTCTGGCATGTGGAGATGTTGAAGGCATCGTCGGGCTATGCCCTTCAATACATTGCTGACCTTGTCTAGTTTGGTCATGTCTTTGTCTGCCTTCCGACACAAGGCCAGCATGTCTTGAATATAGGTGATGTAGGACTCTGTGAAAGATTGAACTCGTGACGCGAGTTCCTGCTTGGCTGCCATTTGTCGAGCAACTGACCGGCTGAACAAGTCACGGAGCTTCTGCTTGCACATGTCCCAACTCGTCAGGTCTTCCTCGAGCGTCTTGTACCAGGCGCGTGCAGTACGTCGCAGGTAAAAGATGATGTTGGCCAGCATAAGCGTCTCATCCCACCTGTATTGCTCGCTGGCGCGCTCGTATAAGGCGAACCACTCGTCAACTTCAGTTGTGTCGGTACCGCAAAATGTACATGGATCAACAAAATGGGAAAGAACCACAGTTGACGGAGCAGGCGAAGACTGTAAGGACGGCACACTGCCTTCAGGCATCGTGGCTGGACGAAGCTGATGTCCGCTACGGAGATCCAGAGTGGGAATGTTACCGAGCACATTCACCTAAAATATGTAATGGGGAGTATTTAAGAAGTGAACGCTGGTGGGCTAGTACTGCATACAGTATGCAAGGATACAGGACGAGAGGGAAGTTCAGACACAGCCCCACAAGAACATCGTGGTCTTGATTCCATCTGCGTCATTTCTGCACCCGTGCCTGAAGTACCTTTCTATACCCGTGACAATATAGTGAAAAAAATTATTCCATAACTGAGGGGGAATGCTTAGCCCTCGTTTGGTTCCATTCATACTTATACAGACGTCCGTTCGCAGTCATCACGGACTATCACGCGCTTTTCTGGCTGTCGACGCTTAAGGACCCAACAGGGAGACTCGGCTGATGGGCACTTCGATTACAGGAGTACACGTTATCGGCTGTGTGCAAATCTGGAAAGCTGCACAGTGATGCTAACTGCTTATCCCAGCACCCCGTTGATCCACCTAACTCCACCGATTTGAAATCGGATGCCTGCGTTTTAGCCACACGCACTTTCTGAACATGGCCAACGAACAGCGCCGAGATCCATTGCTGCTCACCATCAATCACCGGCTTCAATTGTGTCATACTGACCCTTCCCTTAGCAGATTCCTGCTTCAAGACAACGTTTTGTACTGCCGCAGCTTACACCCCGATGGCTCAGAACTTTTGCTTGTCGTACCACATAACGTGCGAAAGGATGTTTTGCGACAATTTCACGATGATCCAACTTCTGGATATCTAGGCGTCTCCAGAACTTATGACCTTGTTCGACGACGAGTATTCTGGAAGGGTCTTTACCGCTCCGTTCACCGTTACGTTGCATCTGGCGACCTATGCCAGCGCCGAAGGAAGCTTATGACTCCCCTGCCTGTCTTCGTCAACCTATTGAAGTTCCAGCTGAGCCCTTTTATTGAGTTGGGTTAGACTTGCAAGGTCCATTTCCTACTTCCACAGCTAGAATAAGTGGATTGCTGTGGCCGCAGATTAGCCACTCGCTATGCAGTCACTTGAGCGCCACCAGCCTGCTCCGCAACTGACGTTGCCGACTTCCTGCTCTACGACAATTTTCTCCAGCATAGCGTTCCATCTCAACTGCTCACAGACCATGGTGGCTACTTTCTATCTCGTGTGGTGGATAACCTACTTCGATCTTGTGCTACCCGTCAGAATTTCACCCCATCTTGCCACCCTCATACTAACGGCCTTACGGAGTGCCTAAACCACACATTGACAGATATTCTTTTTTTCCATGTACGTATCTACTGACCACGCTGATTGGGACATAGCTATGCCGTTCATCTCCTTCGCCTCTAACTCCTCACGTCATAAAACAGTGGGCTACTCCCCATTTTATCTACTCTTCGGACGTCATTCTTTACTCCCCTTCGACACACTGCTTTCATCAGACCACTCATCCTCCACTTCGTACGCTCAGGATGCGATCACCCGTGCCCTCACGGCATGCACGGTAGCCCGCGCTCGGTTATAGTTGTCGCAGTCTCCACAAAAGTCTGTTGACGACCATCGACATAGGGATGCCATTTTTTTCTGCTGGTTTTCTTGTTCTTCTGTGGCTCCCATTTCAACGTGTTGGCCTCTGCGAGCAACTGCTATTTCGATACTCTTGGCCCTTACGGAGTCCTTCGTGAGGTCACCCCTGTGACCTATGAGGTTGCTGCGAGCAGGAAACTCATTGGCTGCTGCACCCAGAACATAAGTAGGTCCTTGTTTCTCGCTTCAGGCCCTACAACGCTGACTCGCTCATCTAACAGGCACCGAGACGGTGCCTTACCTGCCGGCGTGATGATATGTGTACGGAACTGTCGCTCCGGCACAGCTAAAATGGCACCCAAAAGGAATTGATTGATATTAATAGATATGTGGGGTATAACGTCCCAAAATGACCATATGATTATGAGAGACGCCGTAGTGGAGGGCTCCGGAAATTTTGACCACCTGGGGTTCTTTAACGTGCCACCCAAATCTGAGCACACGGGGCCTAAAACATTTCCGCCTCCATCAGAAATGCAGCCGCCATAACCGGGATTTGATCCCGTGACCTAC
>WOVY01004594.1:0-25461 GCA_013436015.1 Rhipicephalus annulatus | reverse complement strand
CGCATGACCACCATTCAAGACAGCACGTGTCTGCCTGCCGCTACCAACGTCGTTGGATGGACTATCTCACGGATCGTCTACGTCGTTGCTTACAGCGGAGGATCTCAGCCTGCAGGCGGCGCCATCGTGCATCTGGACTACATATAAGCTGCCTCCGTTCCTCAAGCTCAGTGGGCACGGCGGCACTGGCAGTATGCGGTGGTCTTACAACCCGGATCTTCTTTACGCAGCTTCTCGGCTTGTTCGCGTTGCGAATGCCAGTCACCCGGGATCGTTTGACGGAGGCCTATCTGCGCATGACCACCATTCAAGACAGCACGTGTCTTGCCTGCCGCTACCAACGTCGTTGGATGGACTATCTCACGGATCGTCTACGTCGTTGCTTACAGCGGAGGATGTCAGCCTGCAGGCGGCGCCATCGTGCATCTGGACTACATATAAGCTGCCTCCGTTCCTCAAGCTCAGTGGGCACGGCGGCACTGGCAGTATGCGGTGGTCTTACAACCCGCTGATCTTCTTTACGCAGCTTCTCGGCTTGTTCGGGCGTGCGAATGCCAGTCACCCGGGATCGTTTGACGGAGGGCCTATCTGCGCATGACCACCATTCAAGACAGCACGTGTCTTGCCTGCCGCTACCAACGTCGTTGGATGGACTATTCTCACGGATCGGTCTACGTCGTTGCTTTACAGCGGAGGATCTCAGCCTGCAGGCGGCGCCATCGTGCATCTGGTACTACATAGAAGCTGGGCCTTCCGTCTGCAAGCTCAGTGGGCACGGCGGCACTGGCAGTATGACGGTGGTCTTACAACCCGCTGATCTTCTTACGCAGGTGAGATTAACCAAACGAACAAGTGTATCCGTACTAGCGACCCTTTTTTGCTTTTGCTGCCGTGCCCACAATGGTGTGTCATGATGTGTACCACACGTCTGTACTAAAGAAACTGTTGTACTACTCGGTGGAGATATTGAAACAAACCCTGGCCCGGAATGGACGCAAATCTGTAAGCAGCTAGAAGCAATTGCTAGCCGATATTAAGGAAATAAAAGAGACCCGATTGGTCAACATAGAAAGCAAAATGGATACCCTCACGCGACTGGAACCAAAGGTCGAGGCGTACCAGGAACAAGTGGCCTCTATGAGTGCTCAAATCCTGATTCTAGAAATAGAATTGATGAATTAGAAAACTACAGCAGGAGATCAAATTTTGATTGTTTACGGCATACCTGAGGTTGAAAGAGAGACCAACGAAAGGCTCGAGCACGTAGTGAACAGTGAAATCATTGAGGGCACTCTGAAACTAAATCCGGTTGCGATTGAACGGATTCATCGTTTAGGAGGCCGGATCCAAACAAGACACGACCTGTAATCTTCCAAACTGCTTGACATGAGAGATAAGAGCAGTATACTAAAGAACGGTCATAAACTGAAAATACTAATTTTTTCAAATTGGGGAGGATTTTTCAAAAAAAGTACGAATTGTACGTAAGAAACTGTGGGAAAGTGCCGAAACCGCGATAAAAAGGAGAAAGTTGCATTAGCATTTACCAAATTGTACATAAACGACAAAGCCTATGTCTGGGACAGCGATAAAAATGAACGGGTACCACTACAAAAAACGACGCCATGAACAGGAGCCGCCCAATGACACGGCTCCATGCATTGGCGATAGGGTCATCACACTAGGCAAGAGTAAACACCAAACGAACCATTCCATACCTTTAACAAACACGGCGCAAAAAATAACATAAATATTGCAAGGAACGACAGCTGCGAATTATCAATTTAAATGCACGAAGTGTCAATAACAAAACAGAACAGTTCGAAATTCTGTTACTTCAACATGACCCTCACATTGCGGTAGTCACTGAAACCTGGTTGCGCAGTGATGTAAGTGACGACCACGTTTTCCCCCCTGGTTACAATATATACCGGAAAGATAGGGAATCTAGGGGGGGCGGGGTTGCCGTTTTGATCAAGAGATCAATAGAAGCCGTCTTTGTTGATAATCCTTTTGGGCTTGAGTGCGCATGTCTTAGATTGTCTTGTTGGGGCTTCAGTTTCATTCTTTATGCTCTTTATAGACCGCCGGATGCCGAATTGATTATTTGCCAAATTACGGGATCACATGCTCCAGTTCCAAAATAGCAAAATAATACTGATTGGTGACTTCAATTTCCAGGAGTCAACTGGGAGCGGTTCCAGACAGACATGAATCTAACAAACAAATACATATTTTGTTTGATATAATGCTTACTCACGACTTGATCCAATTAGTTAAAGAACCACTCGTGTCAACGCTACATCCAGTTCTGTACTAGATCTTATATTCGTTCACCGCGACTTTTAGAGAGAGTACAGTAACAGTAGAAAAGGGCTTGTCAGATCATCATCTTGTTTGTACCTCTCTGCCCATTGGGTCGGTCTGTCAGTACTGATAAATGTTCATCACGCTCTTTCAAGGATTATTCACAAGCTACGATGAATGTATAATTGAGCATTTGGAATCTTCCCTTGATGATTTTGATGGGGACGACGTATGCGCCCTTTGGAATAAATTAAAGAAATGTGCCAACACTGCGTACAAAGTTTTGTGCCAAACAGCGCAAACGAGTCTATAAACACACGCCTTGGGTAAACCCGGAAGATAATTCACCTTAAGCGAAGAATTAAACGCTTAAAAAAAGACATGTACAATCGCCCGTTTGTAGAAGAGATAAAGAATCTTTGGCACGTGAGGTTCGTGGCTCCAAAGACTATTATTTTCAAACATTGTTGCCTAATTTTATTAACAATGACCCCAGTAAATTTTGGAATTATATTTCTGAAAAAAAGAAGCCGGTGAAGGAAATTGTAGTGGGTGGTTCTGTTATTTCAGACCCGCAGGCAATTGCTCAGCATTTTAACCAGTACTTTCAAAGTGTATTTCTGATTCTTGCGCATGTATGTTGACGCATACCGCAGTGTATCGTCCTAGTGATGTTGGCTTTATTTCTTACTCTGGTGTGTTATCTATGCTTTGAACCTTAATACAAAAAAATCATGTGGTCCCGACAGCATTCCAAACATATTTCTTCGTCGCTATGCTGAGTCACTGGCTAAATTTCTTGTTGTTTTATTTCGCACTTCTTTAATGTATGGCGAGCTCCCCGAAGACTGGAAGATAGCTCTGGTTGTACCTATCTTTAAAAAGGGCGACCGCCTATGTTTTCAAAATTACCGTCCAATATCACTAACATCTTCTTGTTGCAAACTAATGGAACACATTGTCGCCACTCGCATTCTTGAATACTTAAACGACCATAATATTCTAACAGGTTTCCAGCACGGGTTCAGGAAAGGGTACTCCACCATCACACAGTTAGTTACAGTATTTCATTCGTTTGCACACACCTTAGACAACACCGGCCAAATAGATGCAATATTTCTAGACTTCAGTAAAGCATTCGATAAGGTACCACATGACAAATTAATTCATAAGATGCGAAATATTGGCCTCCCCGAAATTCTGGTCACATGGGTTGCAAATTACTTAACAAACCGCAAACAACTAGTCATAATAGATGGAATAGGGTCCGGCTATCTTGATGTCACTTCGGAGTTCCTCAGGGAAGTGTGCTGGGTCCTTTGCTTTTCATACTGTACATAAATGATATTGTTAATGTAATTACAACTGGTGTGCAAATTCGCTTGTTCGCGGATGATGCTGTCTTGTTTCGGGATGTTTCGTGCTGTGCTGATCAGTGTGAACTTAATACAAATCTTACTAATATACTTGAATGGTGCAAGAACTGGGGAATGGTGCTGAACGCCGACAAAACACTGTATCTTCGTATAACACGAAAAAAAGTTCCGTACGACTATCAATACACACTAGGAACATCGCCATTGAAACAAGTCACCAGTCATAAATACCTCGGTGTCACACTAACCAGCAATCTCTCGTGGAATTTACACATTGACAATATTTGCTCATCTGCCTTTCGTAAGCTATGCTTCTTAAAACACAAACTCGGAAATTCCCCTTCTAACGTCAAGCTCCTCAGCTACTTTACTTTTATTAGACCTAAGCTCGAATATGCCTGTATAGTCTGGGACCCCTACACTAATCACAACATCCGTAAAATAGAAAGAATTCAGAGAAAAGCTGTAAGGTTTATTTACTCTAAATACTCACGTGTGGATTCTCCCTCACAAATAATGCTTGCTAACAAAATCCCCAGCCTTGAATCCAGGAGAAAGTGCTTCCGTCTTGATTTCCTTTCTTCACTAAGTAAAGGTGCACTGTCCATTGACCCATCTCCGTTCTTGTCACCGTTACAAACAAGACCTACTAGACACCACAACCCGAATGCTTTCGCCCCATATTTTGCTGCTACTGACACCTTCAAGTACTCTTTTTTTCCGCGTACGATACAAGAGTGGAATGAATTACCCCATGTATAAGTGCCTTGTTTGCTTGTATTGTTTGTATTTTTGCATTTTATCTTCTTGTGCCCCCCTGCTTGGACCTAACCATGGTCTGCAGTATGTATTAAATAAATAAATAAAATAAAATAAATAACTACGGCAAACAAATGATTCTATTCTCGGCCATTTCACTCTGGAATTCACTTACCTCTGATATTAAATCTTCTAAATCACTTTGTGTTTTTAAAACCAAACTAAAGACTTCCTTGTTAGGCCCTTCTGTTTGATTCAATTCTAACTGTATTACCATGTCTTTTTTTTACGATGTATTCCTTGTTTTTTAGTGTTCCTGCTTATTATTCTAAAGGTTTTTTGTTTTCTTTTGTTTTTTTTTTCATCTTTCTCTTTTTTATGCTGTGTTTATACTGTGTTTAATTGCTCACAATTGTATTTCAGTGTTGCCTGACGATTACCTTTTTTTTTTTCGTGGGAGGTCCCGCCTGCGGTTCTTACCTTGGGACCTCCCAGTGAATCTGTACCCATAAACTTTTTTATGTTCGCACTTGATGAATAAAGAATTGAATTGAATTGAATTGAATTTTTCATGGCTGCATATACGTTTCTCGTCAGTACTTCACAGCTGGCATTAAAGGCGGCTTGCATTCCGTGACTTCCTTGCTCGAAGTTTTTCTTTATGTTGCGAATTCACAACATTAGACAGTAAAGGGTTAAATGTTAGTGCAGGAACATTACTTTGGGTATAAGGCATGTGCCACAGAAACATGACCATGCTGCAACAGATTGAAAGTTCTTCATAAAAAAAAATAAAAATTGTACCAGGTCCCAATTTTGTCCCAATCTGTGGGGCAAAACAAGACAGTGTGAAAAATATTTAATTTTTCAGTTGTTCCAGTTGAAGCACTTGCAATGCACTTCGTGGGCGCTCACGCAATTTTCCTAAGCCCACTTCTTGCACTCCGCTCATTGGATCCAGACAGACCCCATTACTTCAGAACTGCCTGCATATCAAATACCGTCAGTCTTTCTTTGTGCTGATGCCTTTTTGAACGCTTGCACTTTGTTGGATTATTTAAGGATGCAATTCTAGATATGTTCTTACACCTCTTTATGCCATTTTGGTACAGAACTGCATGGGCATTTTGAGGCTTACAATTTCATCAGGCCCCGCAGGGGCGCCTGCGCAAGTAGGCGTTTGGTGTGTAGCGACACCACGGACCCGAGCTAACGGGGGAGTTTCGACTCCCTCCCACGCCTAGCCGTGCGTGGCTTTGCAGTGTCCGGGGAAAAGGGGATCCTGGGGGTTGAGCCGACGCTGGGTGATTGGACCTTTAAGGCCCCCCGGCAGAGGCAACACACCCCTTTGGCCCCGGCTTCACGTAGACGGCACCCCTGGGCTGACCCACCCAGGGGAAATCGGCAGTCGCCTTTTCCTATCTCTCTCTCCCTACCGCTTCGTCTTTATCTCTCACTTTTTATCTGTCCTGTCTTCTCCTCTCTTCTGTTTACTTCCAAACTTCCTGGCGGCTAGGGTTAACCCTGTGCAAATAGCCTACCTTGGTCTAGGCGCATTGGGTTATAGTAGCGTTGTACGGCTGGCGTCTGCAGGTTTTAGCACCCGCAAACTTGTAGCGTCCCCTCGTTGGGCTCCGTGGTGGGTGGCCGCCAACGCTTCTGAAGAAAATTAAACTGGAATGCATAGAGCGTTTCCCTTGTTAAAGGATCGTACCGCCTTAAAGCACGTACGCACCGAAGACTTAGGATTTTTCAACCGATCAACTGAAAACTTCCCCCATTTTCATGTTATACATAGTGAGATAAGCAGCAAGCAAGCCAGAACTGTATCCCCCTTTGTAGTAGCCAGATGTCTCCCAGAAACTCTTGGAGCCGGGTACAAAGTTACCAAAATGGCCAGCGGAGACCTCCTCCTTGAAGTTCGAGGAAAAGAACAGTTCGAAAAGCTACAGAATCTTTCAACTTTTGGTGACACTCCCATCACTGTAACGCCAGACAGATCCATGAACACAACCCGTGGAGTAGTATCTGATGCTGATTTGCTCAGCTTGACTGAAGAGGAACTTCTGGAGGGGTGGAAGAGTCAGAATGTGACCAATGTACAAAGGATCACCATTAGAAGAGACAACAAGGCAACACCAACAAAACACCTAATACGCACGTTCACTTCCAGTAATCTCACAGAAAGTATTCAAACAGGCTACACAAAGACGTCGATCAGACCATACATACCTAACCCACGTCGTTGTTTCAAATGCCAGAAGTGTGGCCACGGCTCACAAAGCTGTCGTGGTCACCAAACTTGTGCACAATGTGGAGTGTCAGGCCACAATTCTGACAATTGCAAAGAACCATCCCACTGTGTGAACTGTGGTGGAAATCATGCCGCATACTCACGGTCTTGCTCATTTTGGAAATAAGAAAATTATCACATTGAAAATTAAAGAAAATATCACATTCAATGAAGCAAGACGAAGAGTGTCGCCATTTTATGGCACTACATATGCTGATGCGGCGCGTCAGGGGGCAACGCCGCACCAGCCCTCGCCACTCATTCGGCCAGCACAGAGCGAGCCGACGGCTGTGGCACCTGCCCCCAAGGCGGCAGTAGTTCAGTCTACTCCGCGTCCTAGAGAATTGAGGCCGGAGACTCCAAGGTCCTCTGGTCTCAAGGCCTCCCCTCACCAGGAGAGGCCTAAAACCCGAACCACGAGCTCGCATGTGCGGGCACCCAGTGCCTCTGAGGAGGCAATGGATACAACGGTACCCTTGGTACCAAAAGAGCGGGGCGCCTCCTTGGAGCGCGCCAAGAAAAATAAAAAATCAATAACGGGGCCGGACAACCGTCCTGCCACCTGAATTAACGAGCTCACTCCAACACAGGATACTCTTTGTACACACAGCAGCATCTTTCTTGTTTAAATATGCACAGAAATATTACAGTGGAACATCCGAGGCCTTCTTCGAAACCTCGATGACTTACAAAAACTCCTCCATGAACACAATCCAAGAGTGCTGTGTGTACAAGAGACACACTTAAAACGAACTAACACAAACTTTTTACGTAACTACATAATCTTCCGAAAGGATAGAGATGATGCCATGCTACCATCCGGTGGTGTAGCGGTTATAGTAAGTCAAGTATAGCATGCACACAATTACCCCTTCAAACTTCCCTCGAGGCGGTGGCTGTCCGAGCAGTTATTCTAAACAAACTTGTCACTGTCTGCTCTTTGTACATACCTCCGCAGCACCGTCTCGAAAAACTTCAATTCCAGTCTTTAATAGACGAACTACCTGAACCTTATCTGGTCCTTGGGGACCTGAACGCACATAATGTTCTGTGGGGTGACTCTCGCTGTGATGCACGAGGTCGTCTCATTGAACAATTCCTCATTTCATCGGGTGCGTGTCTGTTGAATAGGAAAAAGGCAACATACTATAACCTTGCCAACAAAACTTACTCTTCCATAGACCTCAGTATCGCATCTCCTTCACTTGTACCATTACTTCATTGGAAAGTCATAAATAATCCATACGGAAGTGACCATTTCCCTTTAGTTTTGAGTACACCAATAATAAATGAATGTCCTTCACATGTTCCCAAATGGCTGGTAAACAAAGCCAACTGGGAACAATTTCAAAAGCTTACTTACCTAAATTGGACTGACATATGCGGATTAGGCATAGTAGAAGCTGTGCAGTATTTTACGGCTTTTCTTACTGATGCAGCAACCAAGTGCATTCCACAAACATCTGGACTGCCCGGCAAACGACACGTTCCGTGGTGGAACACACAGTGTCAGAATGCACGAAAGAAACAGAACAGGGCATGTAGGTTGCTGCGGAACTCGCCGACAGCGGAAAAGCTTGAGAGCTTTAAGAAAATAAAATCTCGAGGCAGGAGAATGCGTCAGCAGGCCAGAAAAGAAAGCTGGCACAAATTTTTATCAGGGATAAATTCATATACACAAGAGGCTAAAGTCTAGAACATGGTTCGTAGGGTAGCAGGAAGACAAGTACACTCACTCCTACTCGTAAACACACAGGGTGATAGCCTGGAAGATCAAGCGAACCTCCTCGGTGCACACTACAAGCAGGTGTCTAGCTCGTCGCACTACACTGATGCTTTCCAAAGACACAAAGCAAAGATGGAAAAGCAGGAACTAGACTCCAAGTGCACAAATTACGAGGAATACAACCAACCTTTTAACTTAGCTGAGCTACAAACATCACTAAACTCTTGCAATAATTCCGCTCCAGGCTACGACCGTGTCACATATGAAATATTGAAAAACCTGCCACTCAAAACGCGAAAAACTTTACTCTCTCTATACAATGCTATCTGGCTTTCAGGCACCATCCCTGCTTCCTGGAAAGAGGCCATTGTTATCCCTATTTTGAAACAGGGCAAGGACCCTTCCTCAGTTTCAAGTTATAGGCCCATTGCACTAACCAGCTGCCTTTGTAAACTTTTTGAAAAAATGATAAACCGCCGACTTTTACATTTCCTTGAAACACACAATCTGCTCGACCAATTTCAGTGTGGGTTTCGGGAGGGTAGATCCACCACCGACCATCTGGTGTGTATCGAGGCACAGATCCGAGACGCTTTCGTTCACAAACAATACTTCCTCTCAGTGTTTCTCGATATCGAGAAGGCCTACGACACAACATGGCGTTTTGGCATATAATGGACTTGTCTCACCTAGATGTGCGTGGTAGAATGCTTTCCATATTCGAGAGTTACTTGTCCAATCGGAAATTCCGCTTCCCTCCCCGCAGGGGCGCCTGCGCAAGTAGGCGTTTGGTGTGTAGCGACACCACGGACCCGAGCTAACGGGGGAGTTTTGGCTCCCTCCCACGCCTAGCCGTGCGTGGCTTTGCCGTGTCCGGGGAAAAGGGGATCCTGGGGGTTGAGCCGACGCTGGGTGATTGGACCTTTAAGGCCCCCCGGCAGAGGCAACACACCCCTTTGGCCCCGGCTTCACGTAGACGGCACCCCTGGGCTGACCCACCCAGGGGAAATCGGCAGTCGCCTTTTCCTGTCTCCCCCTCACATCTTCGTCGTTTCTCTTACTTTAAATCTTTCCTGTCCTCTACTCTCTTCCGTTGACTTCCGTGTTTCCTGGCGGCAATGGTTAACCCTGTGTGGCTATCCTACCTTGGATACACCATATTCGGTTATAGTGGTGGTGTACAGCTGGCGTCTGTAGGGCCTGTGCTTCCAGACTCTGCAGCGTCCCCTTGTAGGACTCCATGGTGGGTGGCTGGCACCGCTGCCGAAAAGAAACCTTTTCTTATGGCTAGTTCCTTCCCCCCACTCCCTGATCGCCCTCAGAAAAGAGGGCGCACCGATGAAGTCTTCCAGTTTTATGGTCACCAGAGAGTATCTTTTCCTCGATTTCACGTTGTCCACGCTGACACACCCGGCAAATCAGTGCGAACACTTTCACCTTTTCTAGTATCAAAGTCTTTGATGGAAATCTTCGGCCCAGGGTATAAAGCAACGAGAATGGCAAGTGGTGACCTCCTGTTGGAGCTCCGCGACCAGAAACAATATGAGAAACTGCCTAATCTAGTAAAATTTGGAGATACCAAAATAATAGTAGCCCCACACCGAACCATGAACACCACCCGTGGTGTTGTTTCAGAGGATGACCTATTAGGGCTGACTGAGGCTGAACTCCTAGAGGGTTTCAGCGAACAGAATGTCATCAACGTGAAACGAATTAGGATGAGGCGTGATGGCAAAGAAATCCAGACTAAGCACCTGATACTTACTTTTAATTCAAGTGTACTGCCCGACTCCGTTGAGGCTGGGTACATCAAGCTCCGAGTGAGGCCATATATACCGAACCCTCTCCGATGTTTTAAATGCCAGCGATTCGGCCACAGTTCTCAGAACTGCCGAGGCCGCCTAACTTGTGCGAAATGCAGTGCTGACGAACACACATCTGATGCCTGTGAAAACTCTCCTCACTGTGCAAATTGTAACGGGGAACATGCCGCATACTCACGGTCATGCCCAAGCTGGAAGAAAGAAAAAGAAATTGTCACGATTAAGGTAACACAAAACATTTCATTTAGAGAGGCACGAAGGCAGGTGTCCTACCTGCCAGAAACCAGCTTTGCCGAAGTGGCGCGTCAGGGGGCAGCGCCACGACGGCCCCCGGCGCCTGTCTGGCACACGCGTAGTGCGCCGGCGGTGACGCCTTCTGCCCCCTCGGCGGTTGCAGCCAGTGCTGCTCCGCCATTGAAGAAGGACCCACCAGCCTCCGGGCTGGGGGCCGCGAAGGCCTTGTCTTTAGAGGCGAGGCCCTCAAAACAAATGCAGCGCTCGCAAGAGCGCGTGTCTAGCGCCTCGCAAGAGGCAATGGACACAACACCAAGCGTGAGGGCGCAGCCAGCGCCTAGGGATCGGCGCGACTCTGTCGACCGATCCAAAAAAGAAAAATCTCGTGTCACGGCCCCTGGAAAGGGTCTGTGAGCTTACTTTCCACCCTTGAGCACAGAACACAAAATACACCTAAAATGGACACACAAATACTACAGTGGAATGCCAGAGGCCTATTTAAAAACCTAGATGATATCAAGGACTTGCTTAATGACTATCAGCCAAAAGTGTTCTGTGTTCAAGAAACTCATTTAAAGTCGACTCATGTGAATTTCTTGAATCAATATGTGGTTTTTCGTAAAGATCGAAATGGTGGCAATTTCTCTTCTGGAGGTGTGGCCATCATTGCACAAAGAAGCGTAGCATGCCAGCACATTGTGCTACAAAGCTCTCTTGAGGTTGTGGCTGTTCGCGCTATTATATTCAACCGTCTTATATCTATCTGCTCGATCTACATAGCCCCTGACGAACCATTCAATAAAACAGAGTTCGAAAAGCTTATTGATCAGCTTCCAGAACCATATGTGTTAATTGGAGATTTTAATGCTCACAGTTCGCTATGGGGTGATACCAAATGTGATGCGAGAGGTCGTGCAATAGAAAACTTTCTTCTCGCATCCGGAGCCTGCCTGCTCAATAAGGCAGAGCCAACCTACTTCAGTACCACACACAATACATATTCATGCATAGATTTAGCCATTGGATCACCGTCACTCCTACCTTACTTAGATTGGAAAGTTATTAATAATCCATACGGAAGTGACCATTTTCCAACTCTTTTAGCAACAAAACAATGGGATGACCGGCCGTCTTATCCCAAAAAGTGGAACTTTCATGTTGCAAACTGGGTCAAATTCAGAGAGCTGTGTACACTACGCCTCGAAGAGGTAGACCATTTGGAAGTAGAAGAGATGGCCAACTATATTTTGGAATATGTTCTTACTTGTGCAAAAAAGTGCATACCGCAGTCCAGGAATGATAAGGTTAACGCAAAGCCATGGTGGAATCGGGAGTGTGAAATTGCTAAAAAACGGCAAAACAAAGCATGGAGGGTTTTTTCTCGCTACCCAACAGCAGAAAACTTGATAACCTTTAAACGTTGCAAAGCGAATGGCAGGCGTGTTCGCCGTATAGCCAAACGGGAAAGCTGGACACGCTATATATCCTCAATAAACTCCTACACAGACGCCAGCAAGGTTTATAATAGGGTGCATAAACTCAAAGGACAAGGCCCAAATCCCTTCCCTTTGGTGAATGACTGCGGTGATACAATAGAAGAACAGGCAAACGCTCTTGGCGTACACTTCGAGAAAATGTCAAGCTCAGAAAACTACACCACTAAGTTCTTACGCCACAAAAGCATAGCTGAAAGTGTACCTCTGTGCCGGAACAAGCCTCGATCAGACGGATACAATAAACCACTAACATTATATGAACTGAAGCTCGCCCTTGGTTCCTGTGGGAGTTCTGCTCCTGGTTCTGATGCAATTACTTATGAAATGATCGGAAATCTCCCTGATGAAACACTAAACTGCCTTTTAGCTCTTTACAACAAGATTTTCAGTACCGGCAAAATACCCTCTGCTTGGAAAGAGGCAATAGTACTACCAATCCTTAAACAGGGCAAAGATCCCTCTTCGGTAAATAGTTACAGGCCTATTGCCCTCACGAGCTGCCTACTCAAAGTGTTTGAAAAAATGATTAACCGCCGCTTGGTCTATTACTTGGAGTACAATGGCATATTGGACCCGTGCCAGTCTGGTTTCCGTACAGCTAGATCCACAACCGACAATCTTGTCCTCCTCGAGTCGTATATACGTGACGCGTTTGTACACAATCAATACTGTCTGTCTGTTTTTTTCGATCTTGAGAAGGCATATGATACTGCCTGGCGATATGGAATCTTGCAAGATCTACTGTCTTTCGGAATATGTGGCAGGTTGTTTACCATCTTAAAAGATTACCTGTCTGAAAGGAAGTTCCGTGTAAGAATAGGTACTGTGTTATCGCGCACATTTCTTCAAGAAAATGGAGTGCCGCAGGGAGGAGTATTAAGCTGCACACTGTTTATAGTCAAAATGAACTCTCTTCGCTCTGTTATTCCACCTGCGATATCGTACTCTCTATACGTGGACGACATTCAAATCAGTTTCAAATCGTGTAACTTGACTGTATGTGAACGCCAGATACAGTTAGGTGTTAACCGACTTGCAAAATGGGCTGACGAGAATGGTTTTAAGTTTAACACTGACAAGACTACTAGTGTGCTGTTCTCGAGACGACGAGGTGTGCATCCTGACCCCTGCATACTAATGAATGGACAAAACATAGTCATCGCGAAAGAACAAAAATTCCTCGGTGTAATTTTCGATTCCAAACTCACCTTCATCCAGCACATAAAACTGCTGAAGTTAAAATGTCTCAAGAACATGAACCTTTTAAAGATTTTATCGCATCAGTCGTGGGGGACAGACAGGCACTGCCTCATATCTCTGTTTCGAAGCCTGGTTCTGTCACGCATAGACTATGGATGCATAGTATATCAGTCAGCTTCAAGAACAGCACTGAAAATGTTGGACCCTGTATACCACCTAGGTATCCGGTTGGCACTTGGTGCCTTTCGTACCAGCCCTATTCAAAGCCTTTATGCAGAGTCAGATCAGTGGCCACTAGACTATCAGCGCACGTATCTAGGAGTCAACTATGCAGTTAAGATCATGTCTTTGAAGCAGCACCCATGTAAAACACTTATGAACGATGTGTCTACTACCCAGTTATACCTAAACCGTCCTTCTATCGCCCCACCGTTTCCATTGGCAATACGACCTGCATTAAAACAACTTGCAATTTTTTTCAATGACTTGGAGGAAAGTGACCTTGTCGAACACATCCCTCCCTGGCAGCAAAGTCCAGTCACTTGTGACTGGTCTTTCAAAGACATCATGAAGGAAAACTGTCCAAGTGCACTCATTGAGCAACATTTCTTAGCCCTTGAACACAAATATCGTTCAACCGCGTTCTTCTCTGATGGCTCAAAATCTCAAACATCTGTATCTTGCGCAGCCTATGGACAAAAGCTCTCGGACACCAGAACCATGCATACACATACCAGCATTTTCACAGCGGAAGCCTATGGTATCCTGCTCATTATACAACATATTAAACAACACAAGATACAAAAGTCTATAGTGTACACAGATTCATTAAGTGTTGTCAGGGCCCTGTCTTGTGGCAAGTACAGCAAGAACCCTACTTTTAATAAGCTCCTTAACGAAATCTATGCAGCCTACAACCTAAAACTTTCTATTGTTATTTGCTGGGTTCCAGGTCATTCTGGAATTGCGGGCAATGAAATAGTGGACAAGAATGCACGAGAAGCCGCTGGTCGGCAAACCATAGATATAACCTCTGTTCCGGGTGTAGATCTAAAACCTGTTGTACGTAGAGGTCTACGCAACCACTGGCAAGCTGAATGGGACAGAGAAGTCGACAACAAACTCCACCTAGTAAAACCCCAGCTGAGAAAAGTTATCCCCCAAAAACTCAAGAGGTTCGCTGAAGTCACTCTAACACAGCTCAGAATAGGCCACACTTATGCCACACATAAACACCTTTTGACAGGCACTGATCCACCTACATGTATACACTGTGGAGAGAGTCTAACTGTTGTGCATGTTCTCATACAATGTCCTGTTCTTCACCAAGCACGACTGACCCATTTCAGGGAGCTCTATCGACATCATGTCCCACTTCATCAAGCGTTGTTTTTATCACTTGATGCAGTGGTTGACCTTAAGAGACTTCTCCATTATCTTGCGAAAGTGCAATTTTTAACAATAATATCATTCCATCCTAGGCACCAGCTGCGCCTCAAGTGTGAGGTACTGCCTGGTGCATAAAAAGTATGTCTTAGCCTTCGCAGTTCTTGCTCAGGCAAGGACTTCAGCTGCGAGGGTCTTGGGCCTTGCAGACTAATTTATTAGCACAGATTTCAGCCAACAAAATGAAGGTTTTAGCAAAGTGACATTCCTTTTTAAACAAAGTGACATTCTTTTAAATATACTGCATTTTAAATGGTTCGTAGATATTTGTTTTAATATTTAATCATGTTTTAATCATTTGTTTTAATTTTTAAACTAATAACTGAATTGAAAGAGCACTTGTACTGGCGCTCTTTGGCCTTAGATGCCCTTGCGCCAATAAAACTTAACGTAATAATAATAATAATAATTCCGCTTCCCTGTGGGCAGTATTCTCTCGCAAACAATTGTGCAAGAAACGGGAGTACCGCAAGGTGGTGTACTTAGTTGTACACTTTTCATTATTAAAATGAATTCCTTGCACCTGTCCATCCCCCGACACTTGTTCTATTCCACATATGTCGATGACGTCCAGCTTGGCTTCAAGTCATGCAATTTGGCAATGTGTGAGCGGCAGATTCAGTTAGGTTTAAACAAGGTCTCCAAATGGGCAGAGGAAAACGGATTCCGGCTGAACCCAGGAAAAAGCACGTGCGTCTTGTTCTCCCGAAAGAGAGGCATGCACTCAGAACCCGACATTGAACTGAACGGCCAACGTCTGTCTGTGAATGCCGAGCATAAATTCCTTGGCTTAATCTTGGACAACAAGTTGACCTTCGTACCACACATAAAGTATTTAAAAACAAAATGTTTAAAAGCCATAAATGTTATAAAAGTATTGTCACGTACTACGTGGGGTAGTGACAGGAAATGCCTCATGCCCCGCAGGGGCGCCTGCGCAAGTAGGCGTTTGGTGTGTAGCGACACCACGGACCCGAGCTAACGGGGGAGTTTTGACTCCCTCCCACGCCTAGCCGTGCGTGGCTTTGCCGTGTCCGGGGAAAAGGGGATCCTGGGGGTTGAGCCGACGCTAGGTGATTGGACCTTTAAGCCCCCCCGGTAGAGGCAACACACCCCTTTGGCCCCGGCTTCACGTAGACGGCACCTCTGGGCTGACCCACCCAGGGGAAATCGGCAGTCGCCTTTTCCTATCTCTCTCTCCCTATATCTTCGTCTTTTGTTCTCACTTTACATCTTTCCTGTCTTCTCCTTACTTCATTTTACTTCCAATTTTTCCTGGCGGCAAGGGTTAACCTTGTGTGGCTATCCAAACTAGGGTAAACCATATTGGGTTATAGTAACTGCGTACTGCTGGCGTTGCGCAGACATGCCCATATGCTCTGCCACGTCCCCTCGTTGGACTCCGTGGTGGGTGGTAGGCGCCGTTACCGAAAAATACACATTTTCTCATGGGATCCCCGACCCCCTCTTTAACTGATCGTGCTTCGAAAAGGGTACGCACCGACGCAACTTCCCTACTTTGGCCCAAAAACAGAGAAACTTTCCCGAAATACCATGTCCTCCACTGCGAACAATCATCTACAAAAGCGTAGCGACACCACGGACCCGAGCTAACGGTGGAGTTTCTACTCCCTCCCACGCCTAGCCGTGCGTGGCTTTGCCGTGCCCGGGGAAAAGGGGATCCTGGGGGTTGAGCTGACGCTGGGTGATTGGACCTTTAAGGCCCCCCGGCAGAGGCAACACACCCCTTTGGCCCCGGCTTCACGTAGACGGCACCCCTGGGCTGACCCACCCAGGGGAAATCGGCAGTCGCCTTTTCCTATCTCTCTCTCCCTACATCTTCGTCTTTTGTTCTCACTTTACATCTTTCCTGTCTTCTCCTCACTTCATTTTACTTCCAATTTTTCCTGGCGGCAAGGGTTAACCTGGTGTAAATATCCAAACTTGGATAGATATATTAGGTTATGGCAGTGGCGTACTACTGGCGTTGTGCAGACATGTTTACATGTTCTGCCACGTCCCCTTGTTGGGCTCCGTGGTGGGTGGTAGGCGCCACTACTGAAGGAACTGCACTTTTCTATGGGACCACGAAACCCCTTATCTATTGATCGCCCCTTCAAAAGGTGGCGCACCGAAGCAAATGTAATGTCAAATTCAGAAAAGCAAGACCATTTCCCTAAATACCACGTTATTCATTGCGAAAGCTCGGACAAAAAAGCTCGCAACATCTCCCCATTCCTCGTGTCCAGGTGCCTAACCGAGACTATCGGAACTGGCTATAAGGCTACAAAGATGGCAAGCGGAGACTTGCTAGTGGAAGTTAAAGACAAGACACAGTTTCAGAAACTAGAAAAATTAGTAGCATTTGGGGACAAGCCCGTAACCGTCTCTGCGCACCGAACGATGAACACTGTCAAAGGCGTTGTGTCAGACGATGACCAAAAAGACCTAACAAATGATGAGCTTCTGGCTGGCTGGAAGGACGAAAACGTCGTTCACGTACAGCGTATTGTAGTCAGAAGAGAAAACAAAGAAATTCCAACCAAGCACATAATTGTGACCTTCGGGTGCTCCACACTACCGCAAGAATTAGTTACCGGCTATCTAAAACTGTCTGTGAGACCCTACATTCCGAATCCGCGGCGCTGCTTCAAGTGCCAAAGATTCGGACATGCTTCTCAGAGTTGCCGTGGGCAGCTTACCTGTGCACGGTGTGGTATCACAGGCCACTCTGCAGATGATGACTGCAAGGCCGAACCCCACTGTGCGAACTGCGATGGAGAACACGCGGCGTATTCTAGATCCTGCACAGCATGGAAAAAAGAAAAAGAAATTATTACCATTAAAGTCACCCACAACATAAGTTTCCGCGAAGCAAGGCATCGGGTCTCCCCTTTCTATGCAGCAAAATCATTTGCTGAAGTGGTGCAACAGGGGGCAGCACCACGACAGCATCAGGTGGCCGCCCAAGCTACGCACAGCGTGCTGGAGCGACCGCCGCTTGCCCCTACTGCGGGAGCAGCCAAGGCTGCTCCGGCCTTACCCAACAAGGCCCCACCACGGGTGTCGACATGCATTGGCACGAGCCAAGGCAACGGGCAGACTGCGGGAACCCCGTCGACGTCCGGTGTAGAGGGTGTGAAGGCTTCGTATCTTGAGCCGAAGCCCACAACACCCAAGGATTGCTCGGCAGAGCAACAGTCCAACGCTTCTCATGAAGCTATGGACACAACCGCCAGTCAAACGGCGCGTGCAGCGCCGAAGGAGCGGCGAGTTTCTCTCGACCGCTCCAAAAAAGACAAAAGACAAATTACAGGGCCTCCAAAAAGCCCTGTAAAATAAGTTTCGTTTTCCATAACCTGAAAGGTTATGGTACCATTCTGTTTTGACTTTAGTATCACACGCATGTCACCAAGGTTTTATTGCCAACAAATCAATTCTTACTCCATTTTTCTGCTCAAGTTCACTGCCCAAAATGGCTTTTCTCCTCCATTGGAATTGTAGAGGACTCATTCACAACATAGGTGACATAAAAGATTTGCTAAGTAGTCTCTCTCCAATGGCTATGTGCTTACAGGAGACCAATCTGGGAGAAAAACACACCAACTTCCTCAGAGGTTTTACCGTAGTACGTCGCGATCGCGTCCACGCTAGCCGGTTGTCTGGTGGTGTGGCTATTGTCGTCAAAAGTGGAATTGCAGTGAGAGAGATCACCATCAACAGTCACATCGAGGCCGTAGCCGTCACCATTTTAGCTCACAAAACTATCACCATATGTTCCATTTATATCCCCCCACACACGCATTTTTCGATTAAAGATATAGAGCATATTTTGGACCAACTGCCTGAACCGTTTGTTATCGCAGGGGATTTTAACGCGCACGGTATGCTTTGGGGAAGCAGTACAACTGACAGCAGAGGACAAACGCTCGAAGATTTTATTCTGAACAATGACGTATGTCTTTTAAATACTGGTAGCGTCACCTACTGCTCCCCAAGCACAGGAGCCACTAGCTGCTTAGATCTAGCGCTGTGCTCACCTTCGCTCTTTTGCGAACTAAAGTGGAGCGTGATAGATAATGTCTATGGCAGTGACCATATGCCTGCTCTCATAAAATTAACACAAACCCTCCCCACCACTCAATCCCGACCACCGCGTTGGAAACTACATCTGGCAGACTGGCCACTGTTCACTGAAAAAGCTGCCCTAGAAAAAGAGATGCTTGATGGCCTAAGCATAGAGGAAATGAACGAGACAGTCACCGCCTGCATACTTGCGGCAGCCGAACAAACTATACCACAATCCTCCGGCATTATAAAAAAAAACTTAAACCCTGGTGGACAAAAGAGTGCACACAAGCTAAAAAAATGCAAAACAAGGAGTGGGGCATTTTTCGTAAACATCCTACAGGAGAGAACCTCCTAGCATTTAAAAAGGCGAGAGCAAAGGCAAGATTTATTCGCAGGCAGGCTGAAAAACTCTCGTGGAAAAAGTACATTTCATCCATCAACAGCTCCATCACATCCAAAAGAATGTGGGATCAGGTGCACAAGGTTAACGGCAACTACAGTTCATACACCATCCCCATTCTCTCAACCCCTGGCATCCAGACAACTTTAGGTGAACAGGCAGACCTACTAGCGCAGCACTTTTGCGCTATTTCGAGCTCAGCAAACTATTCGGCAGCTTTCCTAAAACATAAACAATCTACAGAAAAACAAAAGCTTCCTATTACAGGTTATCAAGACAGATCATACAACTCCCCCTTAACCCTGCAGGAAATTAACAGAGTGCTTTCTCAAGGTAAAAAAACAGCACCTGGCCCAGACAGAATACATTATCAAATGCTCGCCCATTTGTCCCAGGAAGCGGTGAAGGCATTGCTGCACTTCTTTAACGCTATTTGGATCACTGGCAGAATGCCAACAGAGTGGAAAAAAGCCATTATAATTCCATTTCTCAAAGCCGGAAAAAACCCTACATTACCAACAAGCTACAGGCCCATAGCACTTACAAGTTGTATGGCGAAATCCTTCGAAAGCGTTATTAATGTTAGGCTAACATACATCCTAGAAACCGATAACTTGATAGATGTTCACCAATGTGGTTACAAGAAAGGATGTTCCACCACCGATCACCTCGTTCGCCTTGAACATACAGTACGAGAAGCTTTCCTGTACAAGCAGCACTGCTTAGCAGTATTTTTTGATCTTGAAAAGGCGTATGACACAACGTGGAAGTACGGTATTTTACGAGACCTGGCAGATCTTGGAATTCGCGGAAGGATGCTCAACTGCTTGTCCGACTTCCTATCGAACCGAACTTTTCAGGTTCGTTTGGGTACCACACTTTCAGAAACCTTTATTCAAGAGAATGGTGTGCCTCAGGGCTGTGTCTTAAGCACAACTCTCTTTGTCGTCAAAATGAACTCTGTGAACCAGGTCATACCATCTACTCTTATGCACTCACTATATGTGGATGATCTCCAAATAGCGTGCCGGTCATCTAACATGGCGACGTGCGAGCGACAGATTCAAATAGCACTAAACAAGCTAACACAATGGGCTAACAAAAATGGCTTCCGGTTTTCTGAGGAAAAGACGGTTGCTGTAGCGTTCTCCCAGAAACGAGGGTTACAACCAGACCCCGTACTGAAAATAAACGAAACAGTATTGCCAATAAAACAAGAACAGAAGTTTCTGGGGGTCGTATTTGATAAAAAGCTCAATTTTCTTACACACATTAATAATCTCAAGGTGAAATCCAACAACGCCCTCAATGTCCTCAAAGTCTTGTCCCGAAAGCACTGGGGTTCCGACCGTAAGTGCCTCCTGCTCATCTACCGTTCTTTAGTACGCAGCAAATTAGACTACGGTAGCATAATCTACGGTTCAGCAAGAGACTCGTACCTTAAGCGCTTAGACCCTGTCCATAACAAAGGGTTACGCCTCGCAACAGGTGCCTATCGAACCTCACCTATTTCGAGCTTATACGCCGAAAGTAACGAACCATCCTTGGAATATAGGAGAACGAAACTAATGCTCACGTATGTCCTTAGAGTTCGTTCTTCACCAGATCTTATATGCCACAGTATTGTCACACGCTGTGACCTACGCCAACACTACGCTAACAAACCAAACGTAATTAAGCCACTAATACTAAGATTTGAAGAAAAATTTCATGCCCTGAATATTCCTAACGAAGCACTCTCCATTGCCAGAAGGCCACCCAGTTTGGCCCCATGGAGTGATTTCTCCAAATTCTTGGATTTTTCACTCACACATATAAAAAAACAAAACACCCCACGTGAACATATACTACAAGAATTCCTTGCATTACAACAAACGTACAACATTTCCGAAGAATTTTATACTGATGGTTCGAAGACATCTGCTTATGTCGGAAGCAGTGTGGTAGGAGCAACACACGAGCAAATAACTAGACTACCGCAGTTCGTATCCATCTACACTGCTGAGTGCTATGCGTTATGGATGGCAGTACGATACATTATAAGCTCAAAACATAAAAAAGCCGTAATATTTACAGACTCGTTAAGCGCGCTGAAAAGTCTCAATTATAAATCTCAGTATGAGCCATTCATAGGCGATATTTTAAACATGCTATCCCACACACCTGATGACCACACCATACGCCTCTGTTGGGTCCCGAGTCATGTCGGGATCCCAGGCAATGAAAGGGCAGACCAACTAGCTGCAACAGCAAAAAAGATGCGCGAGTCAAAAACCAACATACCTGCCAGAGATGGGATTGAAGCTGTTCGCCGGGCCATCATCTTTCACTGGCAGCAGGAATGGAAATTACAACAAAACAACAAACTTCACCTAATTAAACCTGTTCTTGGTGAATGGAAGACCTGTCTTCATCAAGCGCGTTTTATCGAAGTAGTTATATGTCGACTACGAATAGGTCACACGCACATCACACATAATTACCTATTGGCAGGCGAAGAAGCCCCAACATGCGATAAGTGTCAGGAGCAACTAACTGTAATGCACATTTTAATAGCTTGCCCACATATGGAAACATTAAGAGAAAAACATTTCCGTATGTTTTACAGGTTAAATATTCCCTTTCATCCAATGCTACTCTTGGGCGAGGACGCCCTAATACCTATAGCTGATGTGATCAGCTTTTTAAATGAAGCACAACTTCTGAACAAGGTCTAACTACACTAAACTATGCTACCGCTAGACATGGCGAAACTTGACTGATGTGACTTGTAGCACAGCCTCTTCGGAGAGGCATCTGCTGCAGCTGGAATTTACAACGAGGCACTTGCCTCCCTGCCCTTAGGTATAAGGACACGGGTATGGTATTAGTGCTAGGTAAAAGCCGTTACAGTTTAACATAACCTCATGCACCAACCATACACATTGATCACCCCGAGCATCACACACATAATCTTAGAAGAGATATATACTTCACGCGTTTACAGAGCCAATCCTTTTAGGCCTTTATACAGCCACGCTTCATCGCTCATCATATTCATATGTCATCGCCGTTAAGACATTTCAGAGTCATTGTCATAGCCCTGTTTGCTGTAAGCATTCTCACCATGAGTCTGGCGCAGCATAGCCTTAGTTGCTCTTGCGCCACAAAACCCAACATAACTAACTAACTCATCTACAAAAGCTAGAGCAATCTCATCCTTTCTTGTGGCCAAGTGCTTGAGAGAGACCATTGGAATCGGTTATAAGGCCACGAAGATGGCAAGTGGAGATCTGCTTCTCGAATTGAAAGACAAGGAACAGCACAATAAACTCTCGCACCTTGTAGCCTTTGGTAACATCCCCGTCTCTGTGAGCGCACATCGTACCATGAATACAGTGAAGGGCGTGGTATCGGACGAAGATTTGATGACACTGAGTGAAGAAGAGCTTCTTGATGGATGGAAGGACCAAGGTGTAATACATGTCCAGCGCATCAAAATCAGACGTAACAACAACAAAATAGCAACAAAGCACTTAATACTCACCTTTAACTCAACTACTTTACCTGAGTCTCTCGAAACTGGTTATATAAAACTCCATGTCCGACCCTTCATTCCAAACCCGAGGCGTTGTTTCAAATGCCAGCGATTTGGTCATGCATCCCTGAGCTGCCGAGGGCAGCTGATCTGTGCTAAGTGTGGCACAACTGGCCACAGTGCTGATGAATGTAGTCATGATGAGGTCCTCTGTGCTAACTGCGAAGGTAGTCACCCCGCATACTCCAGAGCGTGCCCAGCCTGGAAAAAAGAAATAATAGCTATAAAAGTAAAGGAAAATATCACATTCAGGGAAGCAAGACAATGGATGTCGTTAACATTGGCACTAAAAACACCTTTCGCCGAAGTGGTGCAACGAGGGGCGGCACCACAAAGGCCCTTGGCAGTTGCCCGGACCGCGCCTAGCGTGCCGAGGCCAATGCCACAAGCCCCTGCGGCGGGAGCGGCCAGCGCCGCCCTGCCCACACTCAGCCTGTCCACACCAGCGACCTCTACAAGCTCTGGCAGCAGCCAGGGCAATCACGAGGCCAAGGGGGCTCCATCGACCCCCGCTCGGTGGGGACAAAGACTTCGTCGACCGAGGCGAAGTCTAAGCGACACACAGATCGCTTTTTAGAGCAGGTGTCCAGTGCCTCGCAAGAGGCTATGGACACCAGTTCAAGCCAAACGGCGCAGGAAGCGCCGAAGGAGCGGCGAGCTTCACTCGACCGCCCCAAAAAGGACAGAACGCCGATTACAGGACCTGACAAAGGCCCTGTAAAATGAGTTAATCTCCGTCTTCTTTGCACACAACACTTTCTCCCTTTTTTTCCCACTATGGACAAAATCATACAGTGGAACGTAAGGGGAATACTTAGAAATTTAGATGACGTCCAAGAGCTTCTGTGTAAGTTTAACGCGAAAGTGCTATGTGTGCAAGAAACGCACTTAACTCCTAAACACAAGGACTTCCTACGACAATATATTATTTTCCAAAAAGACCGGGAGGATCCTGTCGTACCATCTGGCGGTGTAGCCATTATAGTCGATCGTAGTATAGCATGCCAGCATTTGAAGCTCCAAACGGCCCTGGAGGCAGTGGCCATTCGAGCTGTACTTTTTAACAAACTCATTACCAATATGTTCTGTGTACATACCACCGCATCAACAGCTACACAGACGTGATCTGGAATCATTATTAGATGAACTCCCAGAGCCATTTCTGGTTCTAGGTGATTTTAATGCACACAATGTCTTGTGGGGCGATGCTCACTGTGATGCGCGAGGACGTCTCATTGAGCAGCTCCTTTTCTCTTCTAGTTTATGTCTTTTAAATATGAAGGAGCCTACGTATTTTAGCCTTGCAAACAACACATATTCCTCCATAGATCTTAGCATTTCATCACCGTCTCTTTTACCTGTTTTTAGGTGGAACGTTCTTAAAAAACCCTTATGGGAGTGATCACTTCCCAATCATCCTGAGTGCGCCGATACCAAGATCAACTACCCCTGCAGGTTCCTCGATGGAAGATTGACTCAGCTGACTTGGGAAGGGTATAGAACTCTTACACACATGACATGGACCGAGCTGTCTGCCCTGACCATAGATGACGCTATCACGTATTTTACAGCTTTTATACTTGATGCTGCAACTAAATGTATCGCCAAAACGAGTGGCATGTGTTCTAAATGGAGAGTTCCCATGGTGGAACGACGCATCAGGAAAGCACGGACCACTCAGAAACAAAGCATGGGCGTTGCTTCGCGATTCCCCTACAGCAGAAACCTGGAAAATTTCAAGCGGGTCGAATCGCAGGCAAGGAGAACGCGCCGAAAGCTAGACGAGAGAGCTGGACAGGGTTTATATCGAGTATCAACTCGTACACAGATGAGGGAAAAGTGTGGAATACGATAAAGAAATTAAGGGCCAACAAACGTATTCTCTTCCACTAGTTATAGCCTCGGGGAAAGCTTGGAGGATCAAGCCAACTTTCTTGGCACACATATCGAGCTCCTCACACTACTCCGAATCCCTCCAGAATTACAAGGCACGAATAGAAAAACAAAAGTTTAGAAAGAAATCCGCAAGAAATGAGGGCATATAATGCACCATTCTGCTTAGCAGAACTGCGAACAGCACGCAGCTGCTGTAATGCATCCACCCCAGGTCCTGACAACGAAATGTACGCGATGCTGAAGGAACTAACCCTCCGAAACTAAAGAAACCCTCCTCTCTCTTTATAATCGCATATGGTTTCAGGTGTTATCCCCTCCTCCTGGAAGGAGGCCTGTTATAATTCCAATTTGAAGCAGGAAAGGATCCCTCTGCTGTATCAAGTTACAGACCTATAGCGTTAACAAGCTGCCTGGCAAACTATTTGAAAAAATGATTAATTGCCGCTTACTCCACTACTTAGAAACAAACATTTGCTCGACCCATTTCAGTGCGGGTTTCGAGAAAGTAGATCCACCACAGACCACCTTGTTCGTATCGAGGCACAGATCAGAGACGCCTTCGTCCATAAACAATATTTTCTCCCTGTGTTTCCTCGATATCGAAAAGGCTTATGATACAACATGGCGTTTTGGAATTCCTAAGAGACTGTCCCACCTGTGTGTGCGGAATAAGTTTCACTAATTGCAAGTTACCTGTCAAACCGAACATTCCGTTTCCGTGTGGGCATGTTTCCCTCTTCCCGAACATTTGTCAAGGAAACAGGCGTGGCCACAAGGTGGTGTACTTAGTTGGGACACTTTTCTATCAAAATGAATTCCTTGCACTTGTCCATCCCCCGCAATATGTTTTATTGTAC
>WOVY01004593.1:0-23117 GCA_013436015.1 Rhipicephalus annulatus | reverse complement strand
AAAGACGCGAATTCGAGGGCTCCGGAAATTTTCTACAGCGTGCACGCGGTAGAAAATTTCCCTTCCAACGAAAGGCAGCATCCGCGGCCGGGATTTGAACCCGCAACATTTGGGTCATTCATCAAGCAGTATAACCACTAGACGACTACGAAGCAGAAAGAAACGCAGACTTGCTCTGTGAAGCAGCGGCCTCAGAACGAGCTCCGCCGTCAAACCACAGTGGAGTGACGTACGAAAGAGGACAGTGACTGTAGACAACACAACCGCGAATTCTGACGTCGTATAGTGCTTATCTAATGGTATATAGCTTCAGGAAATGGGCAGATCGAGCTTATCGATAACGAAGTCGTCGGTGAAGTGATCAACCTTCTATCAGACGTTTGCTTTGGCAACGTTTTCCTCGCTATAAGGCGATTGCCAGCTTAATCTGAAACATTCTGTGGAGGATATGTTAAGCAGCGGTGGTTAGGAACGTGTACAAAATAAACTGAGCAATGTAACGCTAGTATGTATGAGTGTATACAACATCTGCTCAGCGTTTTTTTTTTATGCCACGTGAAAACCTAGTGAGGACGGCAGTGGACAGCGAACGAAGCGCTTGACTTGTGCCCTTTTACCGTCTCTTGTTGCTGGTGATGCCAACTCGTTTCGCGTATGTGTCCCGCAAACTTTTGTGACCGACTGTAAACAAACCCCCCGAGGACGTCGTAGCTTGACAGAAGATGTCTCACGAGAGAAAGGCGAGCGACTGCCTCTTGAAATAGGACAGCGCGGACGGATGCGCGCCCGGAACGTCGAGGTCATTTTCGGCTACATTTATTAGAGAGGAGTGTATAGCTGGGGCTGGCCTCGGAGCATGACATTCGAGTCGCCACCGCCGAGCGAAGGCCGAGTGCGATAGCTGACGCGCACGACGTGAGCTTAGACGTGAAAAAAGGGCGGCTGCATCGCGAAGACGACAGAGCGAATCTCAAACGACTGCTCCTTCTGTTTTTTTTCCTTCCAGGAATCTAAGAAATATTTTCCTTTCTCTTAATCGCAGCACAACGGGAAACCTCGTTCGTCTATCAAGTTAGAACGGCCGGTACGAATAACGCGAGCGACGAGTCAAAAGCTGAAGACTACAGCGCTAACGCTTTGACAACTATCGAAGTGGCCAGTATTCAGGACACGTCGCGCTGATGTTGGCGTAACTATAAGATCATACTTTTGGCCGCGGTGAATGTACGTAACTGTGCTCGACTGTTCACGCGAAGGTCGTGGAAGCGAATCCCAGCGGCATTTCAACAGAGACGAAACTCTAGATGTCCGTGCGCTGAGATTTTCGGTGCACGTTAGAGAGAACCGTAGGGTAGAACTTTCCTAATCTCTCTACTACGGCATCCGTCATAATCATATCATGGTTTCGGGACATAAAACGCCGCATATTATAAACTATATCAACATCCCGGTTAAGCGCACAAGTAACGAGTATTCGAGTGACGTCATCGAAAGGTGAAAGCCCTTCCGGAACGCGCATTCGGAGGAACCCCGTTCGACATTTCTAGCCCTTTCCGGTTCGAGTTCATTTCGCGCCGCAACGGCGCAACAAATTTGTGTGTAACCGGAACCAAGAACAAGAGTGCGGTACTGCGGGGGACCGTTGGCGATAGAATGGCAAACGAAAGCTAAAGCTGCCTTCTAAGCGGGGACAAGTAAGTCACAGAGTCGACTGAGGCAAAGGCCAACGGAATGCGTCAACACGGGGTGGGGTACAACATAACGGTTGCCTAAAACAGATCGGAGGATGGAGAGGGGAAAGGCAAGACCAACGCGACGTTGCCCGCTCGAAGTTTTTACGTCGCTATGCTAAGCTTCTCCTGCCCAGCGAGGGAAAAGGCTGAGAGTAAGGGAACGGCGTCCGCCATCTTTTCTGCACCACCCCCTCTACACTCCTTCCATTCCATCCCGCTCCTTCTCCTTCTAGTAGCGTTGCCTTCTGCCATGATGACGCAGACGAACTAAAACAGAATGCACCCCCCGTAGCAGACGAAAGATTCTAGCCGGGGGTCAGAGACGCGCCGCGTCGGTAGGAGAGACTAAACATGTGCTCGCCACCAGGCCCGTAGTTTCGAAAGAGAAAGACGGTTGGGGGAGGCAAAGGGGAGGGGGGCACCACTCCCCCCTCGGAGGGGGGGAGGAAACTGTCCACGTTCTAGGAGAAACAAAATGAGAGGAGGTATGCTGAGTAAGAGGAAAGTTGGAGCGGGGAGAGTTCTCGCTGGATGCAGCTCCACGCCTACGCACAGCCTTTTGCAATAGCTAATGTGGGCAGGGGGAGGGGGCGAGGGGTTTCCCAAAATTTCCAGATGTGGCGCCGTATCTCCCGCTAGAGAGATGCACTCTCTTCCTCATCTCCCCCTCTAACATCCACCTCCTTTCCCTCTCCTCCAACCGCGCGACATCTACCCTCGTCCTCTGATCCCAAGGATCCACTTTCTTCTTGGCGTCTCTGTGCGGGTGACGATGAGGAGCAAGACAAGACAAGAAGAGCGAGCAGAAGTCGCGTCAATGGCGGCCATGTTTCTTTTCTTGATGGCACGTCGTCTGCAACCGTGCGGACCTAACTGCTTGGAGACCACCTCATTGAAGTCGTGTAGTCGACGTTTCGGAGAAGCCTCGTGGAATTCGTGGTGGGAAGTCGGCAAAAGCGTGAGTATGAGACCGCTTATAGACGAAGCGGTTGAGAGGCGTCATTTTTTTTTTCTGGGTTCTTTGATGTTCTTGCTGTCCCAGAGTCCGTAACGGCACGACTCCGCCTGCTTAAAAAAAATCGCTTTCGGATTATCTGCTTTGAAACGAAAAAATGTGTTGCAATTGTTATTGGAAAGACGCGTTGCTTTACCGTCAGTAAAGCCTCTCGTGGTGTCGACTGCGAGATAACGCCTCTTTCGGAGCCGCTGATGTCAGCTAACCGATAACGGTCCATCCAGCTGTAATCCGAGAATGGATGTAAGGGCCGGCTTCTTGACGGAACGCGCATCAGCAGATATGATACGCACATGCTTTGAGATATTCCCTCGGTGCCCCGTTTCGGCATGGCTTGCGTCGCGACCATTCGGACGGACTGTTTAATACATGTCTTCCAAGGGGAGGATTATCGCGGCCGGGTTTCGATTTTGCGCTCGATTAGTTGCAATTCGTTAACCACTTAGACGAAGGTGGTGCCACTGCTCAGCATATTAGAGGGTGGAACGCTCAATGCGCCGGCTGTTAGGACAAACCGATTTCCCGCGCTTTTGAATCACGCCGAGTACGCCCGCTTCTGTAACGGCCTCCGAGGTTAGGCTTAGCCACGACGATCGGTCACTCGTTCTCCAATTACGCAACTCCGGAAATAGTTGAGCGCTGCTGCAACGACGTTACTTGAAACATCGGGAATGCGTGCAGTGTCCTGACGGATGGCGTGCATTTATGTACCGTCGAGTATTTTCGTCCTTTTAACCGTGAGCAAGGAGATCCATGCGCAACACGACTTCGAGATCAATTAACACCGGTTTCCAAACCACATGACTTACCTAAGACGGACTCTACCGCAAATTGAGAACAGTTGGGGGTTTCAGAATAACGTTTGCGGGCGTTGCGGGCATAGCGGACCCCATATGAGCTTTACAATAACGTTTGCCCCTCCTAGGGAACAATCTAGGGACTTTAGCTGGTCCGCAAACTCAAATGCACGGAAACTACACATAGCCTCGACACTAGCACTTCGCCTGCGTCGCGGGCCGTGATCGCCGCACGCTATTTCGGGCTTTCTGCGTGCGGGCCGCGAACGCAAACGGCGGCTCGTGTACGACGCACGCGCAGTGGCAGCCGACCGCACCGCAAAGGCTCGCGGTGCGCTATTATAAAGCTCCCCATTAACTTGTACGGACTCCGCAGCAGAATGGAGATGCCGATTGGACGATTCTGAGCCACTCGAGTACCGTAATGACCCTCGGGTGACCACTAGACGAAAACTGCGCATCTTAGCACGTAAATGACGCGGCATGATTGGAACACACAATGCTGACTAAACAGATATACATTTACCACGTTGCACTAAGTTTACCTCGTCAAGCTTTGTCACAAATGGGAGCAGCGTGAGACGACGGTACAAGTTGAATGACTAGCAAAACGGCCGCTAGTATAGCGTAAGAGATATATGTTACTATAGTGACCGTTGCTAGTCAACAACTTATCCGATTCTACTGAACCAGTAAGATGACGTACTGAACGGGCGTCAGACGCTTCGCCTTTCCTTTCCGTTCGTGAAAAAAGATCGGTTGGAAGCTGAGCAACTTTCGCCTCGAGCATTGCGAGCGGACCACCATACGAAAACAATCCACTTCCCCAACGAGTCCTTCTTGTCTCTGTGTCGTCGTATTGTTCTCTCTGGCGCTATAACGAGCGTCCCGCGTTGCAGATCACGGGAAGTTAGCAAAGCGTTCGGGTTTAAACGGGACCGGATCGTACATTACAAGCACGATGACTCAACCACGCGCACCCTCACTTTTTTTTCCCTCGTCATTTCCGTTTTACACCTCCGCACCAGATGCAGCGGGTTTCACGAATTCCTGGCCCCCAAGTTCGGACGAAGGCAAACGAAAAAGTTCAAAAAAAAAAGGGAATGAAAGTTACGTATTCGAGTCAGTCAGACAGTAGGAGGGGTCATATGGCTCATCAAGGGGGGGGGGGGCGACAAAGCCTCCTCCCCTGTCATCGTATGCCTCCTCTCTTAACGACGTACGCTACTTCATTCTCTCTCTCTCTCTCTTGCAATCCCTTCCCCTCACGATCTGTTCATGCAGACTAGCTGGCTAGACGACGCGGGGCAGACCCTCATTGGGGCTAATCAGGTCCACTTGGTGGCAGCCCTAGGGGCTTCCGTCTATGTTCCGCGAGCGCTCCACGCACGGGAGGGAAGCGGGGGGGAAGTGCCATCGAGGCCCCCCCCCCCCCCTCTCTCCCGCGACTCACACACGAAACAAAAACCACCGAACTTTCGCCGCGACCCATGATTGGAACGCAACAGCCGCCGACTGGATCGCCCATATATGTTTCTTTATCGACCGATACGTTCAGTCACTCAAGTTCTGTTGACCGTGGCATTCGATTCTCCGCGCACCGTTCAGTCCTGTGCAACTGTTCCGCGGCCTGCATCTGCTTTATCGTCTGCAGCCGTTCTATGGTAAGAAGCACTCAGCAGTTTCTCGTCTGCGTTTGTTCTTCCCTACCGTGCCATTCAGACGACTGCGCGAGTGTTTCGCCGTCTGCAATTGCTATAGCGTCTGCAATTGCTATAGCGTCTGCAGCTACTATATCGTCCGCAGCATTCGGTCGTATGGCAACTATCCTGTCGCCTGCAACATTTGAGTCATTCAACTGTTCACGTGTAGCGTTCTCAGTCGTGTGCAACTATACCACAGCCTGAAGCATCCAGTCGGGTTGCAAAACGTCTCATCACCTGACCCATTCGGTCGTGTGCAATTGTGCTTTCATCGGCAGAAGTCTTCTGTGTGCCTTTGAATCATTCGCAGGATAGGGCCCATCTGTTTGAACTTACACGGTCGTATCTAGCAATCGCGTCTGAACGCACTGCTTACCCTGGGCGTTTTTTTTTTTTCATTTGCCGCGTGGACCTTATACCGTCTTAAACGTAAAACGATATCCGTGCTACCGTTCTACCAATCTGAATCTTACGCCAGGCCGAACTCGCGTCAAACCGCCATCGTCATCGCCTTCACGCATAGTAGAGAAAGAAGGCACATTTTGTTTTTGTTTTTCTCGGAGCGAATGGCGCCCTACGTACAAAGAAGCCTCGCGGTATGCCTGCAAGCAACAGCTACCCGACAACGCCTGCAATCTGTCTCGGGGTCACCCTCGACCACGGCTCGGGAAGGGAAAGGGTAATACGGCGTGTGTGCAACGCGTTCTCCAGCAACGTCTTCGTTCTCAAGGGTGACGCATCTCTGCGGCCGTCTAGCCAATCGGTTGGCCCCCTGCTTGTCTCTTCTATGTGCCACGTACACTATGACGTGCAAACCATGGACACGGCCCGCCCGCACAGAATGCTGCGTGTTGTATTTAGCGTCGGACGCGCCCAAGCCTGTCGTTCCTTCGAAGTGAAGGAAGCCTTTTCATGGCAACCGAATTGTGTCGTCTGGCGACGGCGAACGACGTCTGGTGCCCGCCAATCAGTGTGCATCCTTACGACGCCTTCTACTGCACGTCTGGGAGTCGTCGTCGTCTGTTGCCTTTTTTTTTTTTTTTTGCGAGATGGGTCTGTGACACGTTGCGCGTGGGTATAAATTCAAAAGAAACGACAGTGGTTCGTCCATGTCTGACGTCATCGAGCTTCGGATGACAGGCGAGTGAGTGTCCGAAGTGTCGAATTGTCGACATAATGTTTCAGGAGAAGGTGATGCGTAACTTGCTGTTTCAATATTGCAAGCTGCAGTTGCCCAAGCGATCCCACGTTAATTGTTAATTGACGTGGAATTAGATGAGAGTAACGTCGAAACGATCAGATTATAAAATAATGCCTTCCGAGAATCTACTTCAATATTTGTAACTTTCGGAGAAAGCGTCCAGCAGCAGTTGTAGTGCAACCATTGTACGACGTCGACGTTGAACAACCCATTACTTCTTCTACCTTTTTTTCCTTAACAGTTGCGCATTAGCAGCAGTTACAGAATTGAGCCAGATGTACTAAAGACTGTGCTTTAAGGACGAAAAACACTGAATGTGTTTAGTTCGCAAATACCATAACTGTATCACCCCCACCCTCCACCCACCTTATGTTGTAGACAGATAGACAATTCGGGCTGCCAGCGTCAAAGTAAAACTAATCTTTCGAAAAAAAAACACAGTAATAACACTAAAAGTTACAAGCATGCAGAATTCTTAAGCCATGCCAGTCACACCAAACCGATATATCAGTTATGTTTGCAATCACAGATGACGCGACAGTGCGACAGTAGGCAGAAGCCTTTTTATGACGTTGCCCAATTGCCTGTTATCCGAGCTTTGAAACAAATGGAAGAGCTTTGACTGCCAATGCTCTTCCTAAACCACGTGACAGGACAACAGCGGATGGCAAGATCCAGGATTTCCATCGGGAGGCCCCGCCCCCCGAGTCGGCTTGTCCAATTGGAACACCGTGCTTCCTTACTTCCCATATGTGTCCTTGAAAGCGGTATGGAATGTAAAGAAGTATGGAGTTCCGATGGACGCTTTATCAACGACTGCTGCTGCATCATCCGCATCAAACCAGCGTCTGCGGATTCGGCTTTGAATCCTATACACCAGTTTTCAACATGGATAAGCGCGGCAGTACTTCGCAGCTGATAGCCCAACATGGATCCTCACCTATACATTTGGGAAATATCAATAATGACCCCCCTACTAACGAAGTCTGCACAAAATCAAGTAGTCATGCATCAATAGTGCATTAATGGCTGGGATAACGAAAAAGCGTAATGGATTCGAACCCACGCACGAAACTTTTAAGCTTCACTCGGCCATGCACATGGCACCTAAGTGCACCAAAGTCGCGAGTCAACTACGCACCTGTTCGTACAGAATCAGTTCAGTATTAAATGAAACATGTAATTAGTAATTAGAAAAGTAGAACTGGGGACACTCCTTTCTATGTATAAAAAGTGGGGAGGTACAATTAATTCGGCGTACGTTAGAGTAAAACTAGATGAACAATCATTCCACCAGTCCCCTTACGGAACACTTCTGCATTAGTTACACTGCAGTAGGTTACAGATGACTAAAATAATAGAAATGTAGACATTTATTCGTCTTTATAAGAAAGGACGTGGTGACATACTTAATTGAGCACACAATAAAAGTACTAATAGTTCAAATGACTGTTGTAGAGCGATATTATATTACAGCACGCTACGTGTGCATTTTAAACCGCGGACCATGGACGTGGACTGCTTGTACATCGCCACACTGAAAGACCCCTCGGGAGGGAAAGCTGTATTCCCATTGGAGGAATGCTCGACGGACAGTTTTGGTTATCTGCGCATGCGCGGCCCTGCTGACACGTGATTGGCCGAGCAGGTCGATCGAACGCACTTCGTGCACAGGGTCTGCGGCCGAGCCTGTCTGATCGGGAAAACACAACGGGAACGCCGATGCACTGCACCATCGACACGTATGCCTACTGATAAGGAACTACCCATAAACAGTACTAATTATTTTCTTACTCTTTTCTGGCAATTAGATCGTAAAAGTTAATTAGTGAACAGGTCGGTATAAAGACACTAAGGTACATGTCTACTTATTATGGTGCTTTGTGAAAAATGAAATAAAGATGGCCGGACTCTCGGCAAAACCCTGCGTATAAAGCCTTCAATTCCTTCTCTTGCTGACTATATTGTCCGTAAACAATAAGAATAAAAATGTATTTGGCCCGAAATCGAGATGAATAAGCAAAAAAAAAAAACGCATTACTACAGAAATGTTTGGGTTCTTTTCCAGCGCACATACAACAAAGCAACACGTATACTAATACGAAAAAAAAAAAACCTACCCCTTTTAGGTTGTGCATCTTCTGTGAATAAGGAGAAACTATGAGAACAAAAATGGTTATCGCTCTCAATTATTCTTAATAAAGCAAACAGCATTATTCACGATTCCACGTAGGAAACGGGAAGTTCCGAGATATACGTTGCTAATGCCAACGTATCACTTCGGAATAATTAAATATGCGACGCACGCCACTGCCATTAGTGGCGAGCTTCATTAGAAAGGGCGGTTTTTTCAAAGTCCGTATTATATCTTTCAGCTACAATGGCTCACACAGACCCCCCCCCCCCCCCACTTTTCCTTTCCTCTGAGTCATTAGAGAGATAGCACTTCGGCGGCGTAAAAAAGGTCAGTTCAGTCGGTCCATTAATTAATATTCCGGCGCGGTACACCTCGCTGATTGCTCAACTTGTGGCCGATACATCGTTGATATTGTTTTCTGCTCCTCTTGCGAAGCTCGGAATTGACCGCACGCATAAGCTAAAACTCAATGGCAGCCCCCCCCCCCCCCTTCCATGCTCCAATAGGAAAAAGTTGCGCGATTGCAATTACTCTCATTAACGTTTCAACCATAGCAATGTAGGATGGGAGTGATGGACTGCCTCGATTACTCACGATACTGAAATAACACCAATAAAACGAAGCGAGTGGGCGCGTGCAGGTAAGACTCGGACGAAGCTTCAGCGAATCGTTAATAGTTAATTCGTTGAAGAAAAAGCAACAAACTACAGCAGCCTCGAAACGCTAAGTATGATGGACTGCCGAAAAATGTGTCACATTCGCGCAACATAATTGCAAGACACTCGATGTTACATTCCAACGAAGAGAATGAGGCAACCCGTTGTTTTCGCGAAACTTTGAGTAGCCGATGGTAATCAGCCCGTAAGTAAATATCCAATGATTCGGCAATCAGTCAGCTTCATTTTTTTGCATAATATAATACGCCCTGAATGCCCACCAGCTTATTTTGGTTCCACTCGTTTCAAGCAAAGAATAAAAAAACACTATCGAAGTTGGTAGTGGAATGCGTCACGTCGAACGATCACCGAAAATCTCCAGCAAAATGATTTTCCGTAGCTATGTGTAGACCGGCGAAGCCAATGACCTCTAGTTGTCCACTCAGGAAGCCTGTACGAATGTGCACACCTGTTTCAAGCCATTCGAAGAAAACACGGGGTCCGTGATTCGTATTCGATTGTACTCACCGCCGATGAAGAGGATCGAACGACAATCAATACAGAAATAGGGAGGTTCATTGACTCATTATTACTGCCGGTCGCGAGCCGTCAGTAGACGTCAAAATAGCTATTTTAGGCCAGTAAGCCAGAATTTTCCGGATACTGAAATGTTGCACGATACTGCCAGTTAGCTATATCTCGGACAATTCCGATTGGCTGAGGGGACGGAGCTCTACGGATCGTTCAATACTACCGACGCATCGACATTCAACATGACGGCGGGATGTCCAGGGTATACCACCACCGAGCCACACGGTGAGATTTGACAGTATACTTGGTCATTTCAAAAGCCACGATCCAAACTATAAGCACGACCCTATATATTGTCAATGGAGGTAAGTACTTGAAGGCGTGCTGAAAAAAAAGGTAAACACTGAATACGCCCGGACGCTATTCTTTCATACCGCAATTTCGCGAGTTCGACACCAAACGCGCCGGTCGCACTTCGGTGGAGGCGATATGCCAGAGGCCCGTGTACGATGTCGGAGCGTAATAAAGAACTCCGGACGGTAGAAAATTTCTAGAGACCTCCGTCCATCGTAATCGCATCAGAAATCTGGGACGTCAACCCCCCGACATTGTTATTATCACTATGAACTTCATACGCGCAAAACTACGAAGCCTTCCTTGTTCCTTATTGCTCGTCGCAACAAACAGTCGCGAGGTTGCGCTGGTGTTTTCGTGCACGCCTTCTTCTCGCTGTGTTCAGCACACTTCTGTGGGCTTTACGAAAATGTCGCAAGTTTAATCGTCCATTACTGTTATCACCCTACAAACCGCTGCACAAGAGGATTATAAGGAGGGAACTGCTTAAAAAGAAAGTTGAATTTAAAAGTACGTTTATGACACCGATAAAAAATGGTAAAGGCGACTGCGATCCTTGGGCTTCTGTGTTTTAGAAGTGCCGCTCGCAGACCGGTGATCATTGTTCAACTTAATTTGTGTATCGCACACTGCCGAAACGGGGCTCAGAGGCGACGCAGAAGGAAGCGCGTGCTCAAAATCCACTCCGCCAGGTGACGCGACGGTGACGGCTGGTCAAAAGAAAACTGTCTGCTAGTGAAATGAACTCAATAAAATCATTTTCATTAACTATCCAGACAAGTAAATGGCCCATATCCGACGTAAACTTGTTATCCGATATCAATGTATGCAACATAACTCTTAACTTCAACAAGAAACCATCGATTTCGTAACAGCTTTATTTGTGTGAAAGCTCTTTGTGAATGACCGAAAGCCGGCAGTGGCTGATCGACCATTGGGTACTTGACATAGACACAGGACCGTCATTGGTTCCTCGAACCGCCAGAATATTAGGCACAGACTGGTCCACTGTTAAAGGGAACACCTGCGTGAGCAGCATGTTTAGATTTCGCTATCTTACGGAATCGTAGCGCCCTATAGATATGCATAAGGCCACTGGTGGTTAAAAGTTCCGACTCCTCTTGACAGACTATTGACTTGTATGAAGATTTTTTTCTTAATCCACTTGCTTTTAGAGGGCCAGGAATATTGATGGTGTGCATCCGAGTGTTCCCTTTAACAGAAGACCATGCGGTACATATCGTGTGTCCGTGATGTAGGAACGTTACCTGCCATATCTGACGCCAAGGGGCACAGCCTGCGTTGCTTGTTAAGGCTATAGCCTTACATGCCTTATCAAACGCGAAAAACTAAGCGGCTTCCCGCGTCGGCGTCTCGTGAGTGACACGAAAATACCCAACTCGTGATGACTGTGGCGTATAGTTACCGACCGCCCGTCCACAACCGTCAGCAACAATGACGTCACCACACGATGCCAACATGGCGTCACAGATCGTCAACGTTTCTCGTCACATGGTGACGTAAGCGCACGACATTGCAGCTTGGTCAACGGCGGGCGGATGACGGAGGTAGTGTCAAACCGTAGAAGAGCTGCCCTCCGATCACGGAGGCCGTGGGGAAACCATTTTAGGTGCACTTAGCTTATCGGAGGGGTGGCGGGGCAGTCACAAAACATCCAGTGAGAAGAAATAGAAGATAGCTTTCGTCTTCCACTTTGTCTTAGGTGAGTACACGGAAGACCCGGTGAATTCTTTTTTTTACACGTTATCGCTACGTTAAACGTAATGATGATTTGATTGATTTGTTGGGTTTAACGTTCCAAAACCACCATATGATTATAAAAGACGCCGTAGTGGAGGGCTCCGGAAATTTTGACCGCCTGGGTTCTTTAACGTGCACCCAAATCTGAGTACACGGGCCTACAACATTTCCGCCTCATCGAAAATGCAGCCGCCACAGACGGCATTTGATCCCGCGACCTGCGGGTCAGCAGCCGAGTACCTTAGCCACTAGACCACCGTGGCAGGGCCTACGTTAAACGTATGCATACGTATCGACAATGTAGGCACTAGTGGAAGTTCTCGCCATCGCTAGTGCGATTGCTTGTGCAAGTGTTCCGAGTTCACAATGTACAGGGTCGTCCACTCTTAGTACGAACAACCGCGCCGCGTGGCTGCGCTCCGCGGGGCGCCAGCGCTAGCGGTGCGGCCGCGCATCGAAGCTTATCGGCACAGGCGCACAAGAGCTTGGAGGCGGGGCTTCGTTTCGATTAAAAGCGCGGGAGCGCGCCGCGCCTGTTTTGCCGTGAAGCAAACTTAATGCACCTGAGAAACCACAAAGCGTTGCCGGAAAGCGGGCTTCGCTCAGCGCAACGTGTTTTGTAGTTACGGTATTTGATAAATGAGTGGTCCCTCTTGTTTAAGTACCATAATACCAGTGTAATGTATACATTGTTGCAAACTCTAGAGTGGTGGTTTTGCTTGGTTTGCGGTGTTTAAATCCGCGAAATAATTTCGCCACTGAGCGGTGCTCTGAGAAGTTTCGACTACCGGGAAATATTTAACGTGCCCTGAAACTGCGTGCGCACGGGCACTGTTTCATTTTCTGTCCATGACGAAACACCAGCTGAATATTCATCCCGCGACGTTGGTCTTAAGGTCTCTTGTCTTTTTTCAAAAGTATCAATATCACGTAACATCGGGGCGTTTATATTCTGGCACTTACTTTCCGCGGAGGCCTGCATTGCACCTCTTTTATTCTGCTGTATTGTTATACGAATAGCTTCGTTTGCTCCGTCCATTTAGGTTTTTAGTGGGAAACAGGGGCCCCACTCTTTGTCACCACTTTATACGTGTCCACCCTTCTGCTTAAACATGTAATTCACTGCAATACACTTGCGCGAGTAATGACACCGTGATCACCACTTAAATGCCCGACCGTCGGAAAACAGCTTCTTCTTGAGGGTCGCATCTTCCAGATTCTTGTCTTTACTACCCCCTAGCCAAACTCAAGGAACGCAACAATTTATAAGTTTTCAATGTGTGATAAAATCCCAAGGACTGCGTCAGCGCCTTGACGTTCTTCCCCTCCTCCTTCGTACTTTAGTACCCTATACTTCTGATTTAATTTCAGCCTTCCGTGCACTCAGCCGACGAGCCGTACACGCCACACACAGTGCTTGTATGTGTCGTGTCTTTTCTTCGGGGAGTGTCTTATGCGCGTTCGCCCTAAGTTTAACCTCAGCATATTTTGGACAATAACTTACAATATTCTTGGGGCCACTGCTGAAGTAGCCTGCCGTCTCACCCACGTGCACGTTATCGAAACATAAGTCGCTCAAAGAAACACAAACAGGGAAATGGACGGGACGGCGCTAGCGTCTGTGGTGTCTGGTTCGCTTTTTTTTCACCTTGATCGTCAGTACACGTGTAAATGAACTCGTCCAGAAAGTTCCGCTGGGCCGTCACATTCTGGCCTTCCAAGATCACCCTAAGCGGGCCTGTTGGGGTTCATGTAGTATGGGCATCACACATTCTTATCTCCTGGCGATACGGATACGGGGTTGCACATGATTCTCAAGTTAACTGTGCCGTCTGTCCAATGAAAAGCTGTATACGCTCGAGTCAGAAGACGTTGTTTTACTGAGATTATATTGATTGGCTGGCCTAACATCACGCTATGAGCATTTCAGTTAGGAACTGTGGTCTTTCTATTTTGTTGCTCTTTTATGGCATTCGCTCGGTAAAAAAACGGCTGCGACCTAGGAAGGCTGCATCACTTTTCGGTGAACGTTTGACAAGCAGCTATGTCGCGTCTTCCCGAAAGCGAAAGGAGGGACATTGTGGACCTGAGCCTGCAAGGCCATACGCAAAGGCAGATATCTGCAATGAAAAATCGGCCGCTCTCCACAATTAACCGTATAATCCAGGCGTATAGGAACGAACGAAAGATTACGGATGCTCCACGCAAACCTCGCCCGCAAGTAACAACCGAAAATGAGGACATGGCCATAGTGGCAGCAGCTGTGGACAATCCTAGCGCAACTGTTGATGAAATCAAGCAAAGTACAGGGCTGACGCGTGTTTCTAACACGACCGTGAAACGTCGCCTGTACGCGGCAGGCCTTAAGTCTCGAACGGCAGTTCAGAAGCCCATCGTAAGTGGAGTGAACAAGCAGAAACGCCTCGACTTTGCAACAGAGCACCTGCAATGGACCGAGGAACACTGGGCGAAGGTCGTCTTCACTGATGAATCTTCGTTTACGACAAGGTGGGACCAGCGGCAGCGGGTTTGGCGGCCCCAAAACTGCCGGTAGGTAACACTTACTTAAGTTCCCGTATTCCAGAACGTGTTTTGGTGGCCCGAAACCGTTATGAAACTACTTCAAAGAAGACAATGCCGCATTGCCTGCCGTCACTGCATTCTCTGCATAATAACTACCACAATACCTTTTAGATTCAGGAAATATTGCCCTTACGATAAATGTGTTCATATAAGCGAAAGTAATAATAATAATAATAATAATAATAATAATAATAATAATAATAATAATAATGAGAATACTTCTGTTTCAGCGGACAGATATGATCAGCTGATAATAATGCCAGTCCAAAAGTTTAAATTTAGTTTAAGCCATGTTCAGGCAAACTTTGGCCAGAAGATACTGGATGTAATAGAATAGAGAGTATTTGCTCCAATAAAATAGTAGATATGAAAGAAACAATTTACTCGCACTGTGCGATACTTAGAAAAGACGTTCTGCCAGAGTCTAGGGGTATGTTATAAATTGTCATCTATGTTGCGATGTGAGGTGAGAAAAATACGGCGCCGTTTGCCATATTTTGTATGACGTCATCAAGTGAAAACTTGTTTGGTCCCGTCAATGTAGTACAGCCGCCAATTTTTTAACCTGAATGCGCGAGCATCGACCATCGAGTCTGTAAGCGCATGTTTCGGGCGTCCTGGTGTGCGGTTCCCGAAACAGCCTAGCAGAAGTCAGCTGCACAGGACTGTTCATCGCAGGGATGCACGTATTCTCGTTTATTTTGCCGATGTGCTTCGTTAAACGGCGCTTATCGACTGGGCGGTCGACGTTCGCGCGTTCAGGATAAAAAAATGGGCGGCTGTATATCCAACAGCTACAAGAGTGAACCACCTAGAACATAATTCATGTCCTTCGGATTTGATTCAGACGCTAATAACTTATGTTGATTTTTTGCAGGTATATGCCGGAATACATGCAACGAGTGGCAGCCAGCGGTCGTTCGGCAGTGAGCGTTTGGGGCGCCGTAACCGCTCAAGGGCTGGGACCCCTTGTCAGAATTGAAGGTCGCTTCACGGCAGATGCCTACTGCGGGCTCTTGGACGACGTACTGCTCCCATATCTCGTTGGGGGACCATTCCCAGAGAACGATTTCATCCTGCAGCATGACAACTCCCCCATTCATAAATCAAAGAAAGTTGCTGCATATTTAGAGCGTCGCGACGTGGCAGTTCTTGAGTGGCCTCCACAGTCGCCTGACTTAAATATTATTGAAAATGTGTGGGGGAACATGAAGCTTGCGCTGGCGCACCGACAACTCCGTGCCGTCTCAGCGGACGTGCTTTGGGCCATTGTTCAAGAGGAGTGGGAGCGAATCAGGGCCGACACCAACATTTGTCGGTCCCTATACAGCAGCCTCCCCAATAGAATTAATGCGGTTATTGGAGCTGGAGGGGAACCTACCCGCTACTGATAGTTGCGAACTTTGGGACACGTAGCGCACAAGCAATAAACTTCGTGTCCAACTGCCCATGTCTGCAAACTTCTTTACACTTGTAAAGCTGTAGAGCATTCCGATACTTCAGAACAAGCACGCAAAGCCAATGTTTTAGACCCGTGAATCTCGATACTTGCAGAGTGTGCAGAGCCGTCAGAAAGCCCCGCTGCGGAGGCTTAGTCGTCGAGAGCTCAGCTAAAATTAGTCGGCAGACACAAGTTCGACCGCGGCAGCATGTGCCGTGTTTAAATGCGGGAGAAATGCAGAAATACCCGTGCGCACGTAATTTCAGTGCACGTTAAATAGTTCTCGGTAGTCGGAACTTCTCAGAGCACCACTCAGTGCCAAAATTCTTTCACTGACTTAAGCACTACAAACCAAGCAAAACCAATACTCTAGAGTTTGCAACAATGTATACATTAAACAAGTATTATGGTACTTAAACAAGAGGGACCGCTCACTTCTCAAATACTGTCAACACGTTGCGCTGAGCGAAGCCCGCTTTCCGGCAACGCTTTGTGGTTTCTCAGGTGCATTAAGTTTGCTTCACGGCAAAACAGGCGCGGCGCGCTCCCGCGCTTTAATCGAAACGAAGCCCCGCCTCCAAGCTCTTGTGCGCCTGTGCCGATAAGCTTCGATGCGCGGCCCGCACCGCTAGCGCTGGCGCCCCGCGGAGCGCAGCCACGCGGCGCGGTGTTCGTACTAAGAGTGGACGACCCTGTACGTGCGCGAATAGCACTGAGTTATTACTTCTACTGCATCACTTGTATCAATTTCATTTTTCTATATTGTAAACAAACTGTACACAAAACTGCAGTTTTTTTTCTTTTTGAGCTCACCCAGTCAACTTTTATTTCAGACGCCGATCCTTTGCCCCCACCTCACCCCGAGCTCAACCGGGCACAGGCCACCACTTTGCGTCTACTTCAAAGAAACACGTATCCCTCACCTGCCCGCCTTCACCTCATACTCCCAGACGTGTACACAATCTCCCACTGCGGTGCTGCGGCACTCAACCCGGCTACGCTTCCGCACATGCTGTGGGAGTTCCCGGCACAGTACAGACACACTAACGCCACGACCCTTTCGTCGAAGCTCTGTGAGGCTCTGCGGAGCCCCGCTCTTGACGACCAAACCTGGGCGACCCAGCACGCCCGTGAGGTGGCGTCGAGGCGAGCCCTTGACGTCCCCCCGTGGGAGGCTTAGGCCCGGCCACCTAAAACCTGCTGGTTTCTTATAATAAAGTTTATTCCTCCTCCTCATCCATCCTAGTCCTCTAATGACTCATTATTGAGTTGACACTATCGATCAATAAAAGCAAATAAAACGGCTCACACGGTCCCCTACGGATTGTTCCAAGAGGGCACACTAAGGCGAAAACCATTTTCCTGTTTGTCTTCTAGGTCGATGCGAATATTCTCCACCGCCCCCCTTCGACAGGTTTTAGAACCTAAGGTAGTTTTGCACTGATAGGAGTCACTGCAAGCTCTCCGCGTGTGGTGTTGCACTACCTCCGCGATCGGCACGTCTTTGACCAAGCGAAGATGTCGTGTGATGACGTCATCGTACAGAGTCACGTTACGTGACATCGCTATGACATCCCACTTTTGATAACCTGCGACGCATTGATCACATCATGTGGTAAGGTCGCTACGTGATGACGATTCTTCTGCGTGCCGACGCAGCCGATTTTCAAACTTACGCGCAGTGATCAGGCATCTAAGGCTTTCGCCTCAATAACAACTTTAACGGGAAGCTAACGCATCCTACGCACCCCTCTCAGACGCGTACTATATGGTCAGAGCCTTGCGTCCCAGCGTGCGCGCCCAATTTCAGCGCTCCAATTTGAACGCCCGCGAATAGGCGGTCGTACAGGCGCGTCGCGACCTCTTCCAAACTCTTACTTCACCCTTTCCCTTGCTTTCCCCACCCGTCAAACACTCGTCACTCAGAGCGGAGTCAATATGGGGGCTGATTAACGAGCGAGCACCCCCGCTTCGAGCCACGTCACAGTACACGTCCACCCGATCGGGGTCAATTACGCATTAATACATCATCGGTGGTTCTTCGATCAAAACGACTCGCGGAGAGCTCATTAAGGCGGCATTTGACGACATCGACGCGATGGGTTTTCCTCTTAGCGTCCCAATATCGAGTGAGATAGAGCGCGCTTGAGTGTGTCTGTGTGTGTGTTCGTGTGCATGAGGGTGAGAGATAAAGAGAGTGTCATGCCATGCTTAAGGTTATGTTGGTTTTTCGCAGTCGTAAACAGTAGTGTAAATCAGCTAAAAATAGGCAGATCGACCGATCGATCGATCGATCGATAGATAGATAGATAGATAGATAGATAGATAGATAGATAGATAGATAGCACGTTATATAAGTGCTTTTTTTCGGTATCCTAGCTCGACTGCGAAATAGTGAAAAAGATTGCATGTGAGGTTTTCGCACATATATGGGAAGAAAAAAGATTACCATGCAACGTGCGCTCGAGTGAAAGCGATTGATATGCAAGCGATCGAACGGTGATCCATCACAGCGAGGGCGTTGCAATGTGATTGAGCGGTCATCACGGTATTGGCAGAGAAAGGAAGCTCGCATAACCTTTGTAAGAAAAGGAAACGAAAAAGAGAGAGAGAGAAAAAAAGAAGCGGTTAGTAAAAGTGTACACCATTAAAAATAAAAAAAAAAGAATAAAAAAGAAAGAGACCCACTGCAACAGGGCAAGGCTGAACTTAGTGGCGTTACGGCGATTCGATTTACACCTTATGGCTGAACGCGTGGCACAACTCCGCTCAAGCCTACAAGTTTTCGGATACATCACGTCACGTTAACCTCGCGCGCTCACCCCTAACAATGGGTACTGCACGTTCCATGCGCCGTACTCGCAGCCTTCAGTAGGCATTGCGACTGGGCTCGTACTGTCACATTGTTTCAGGGTCACACATGTGACAACGTCGGCAGTGCCGGAGATCCTGCGTCCAGTGCTATAAAGTAAGGCAAAATACGAACGTGCGCGAAACGTAGCAGTATTTGTAGTAGTAGTAGTAGTAATGTATTTTATTTCTTGAAAGGCAGAAAAAGGGATACAGAAGCAAAAGGCGTTTCATACGCCTGACAAAGGCCTCGCACCTGTAGTTCGTCACAGATGCACTTTTTTTTTTTTTTTTGCAGATACAAACAAGCAACAAAACTCTAACATGTCATGTACCACATTGAGCGCTAACAAAAGAAATACAGGAATAAAAAACAAGCAACACATAATACACTTAGCATAATACAGATGCAGGAACAAAAAATGGATGCATCGTATGCCACAATGAACTACTTACTTTCCTTAACATTAACATTCTACCTACTTTTTTTACACAATATAGATTAGTGATGATAAGTTATTTCTTTTTTTGATCAAAATTTCTTTAACTTGTTTTTTAAATGTCCCTAGACTGACGTCAAACTGCAAGCCATTTGGAATTCATTTACTATTCGCGTTGATTGGTAATGCAGTGTTTGCTTTCCGTAATTTGTCCTGGTTCTCGGTAAACGCTGCAAGTTTCTTCTTGCAGGATAACGTTGGTCATTTTCTTTTTGTTTATACCACTTATTTTTGTGTACCTCTTGAAGCAGTTTTAAAATAATATATTTGGTTTGCCTTTAAGATTTCATGTTTATCAAAGAGCACTGAAGTGCGCAAACGGTCTATTCTACCCTGTAATTTTCATAACAGCGAAGTATTTTCTTTTGTAGCATTATAAGTTTGTTATAATTTTTCGCTGTTGTGGTACCCCATACTAGTACGCCGTAACAAAGTCTCGAATAGAATAGGGCACTGTACAAATTTTTCTTCAGCCACTGAGGAATGAGGGAACCAATTCTGTACAGGCATCCTACCGTTCCCGCAAGTTGCCTAACTAAATGATTAACGTGGACATTCCACGTTAAATCTTCACTGAACCATACCCCAAGAAATTTTTGATGTTTTTCTCGTTTTATGATGTTCCCGTCAAAGCTTATCTTTATGTCATATTTAACATGTTTATTTATTGGGCGAAATATGATATATGTCGTCTTCTTGGCATTTAACTGTAGCTTGTTTTGTTTAAGCCAGTTTGAGAGTGACGTCATATATTCATTTACATTTTTTCTAGTATTTCTAAGTGATCTGATGTGAAAAATACATTTGTGTCGTCTGCATACATAATAAGCTGTGGTGAGGCGGGTATACATACAATATCATTAACATAAAGCAAAAAGAGCAAAGGACCCAGTATAGAACCCTGCGGAACTCCTTGGGTCAACTGAAGCCGACTTGATGTAGCTGTCTTCATTTGTACTAGTTGATACCGGTTATGCAAATAGTTTTGTAATAGCTTAAGGGTGACCCCACGTATGCCGTACCGTGATAGTTTCCGTAACAATATATCATAATGTATTGAATCAAAGGCTTTTTTAAGTCCAAAAATAAACCAAGCGTAAATTTCTTATTTTCCATATTTGTAATTATTTGATCTTTAATAATCGTTAACGCTTGTTCAGTAGACTTATTTTTCTGAAAACCATACTGACATGTTGTGATGATGCCATACTTATTGAAAAAGGATAACAACCTGACGTGAATAACGCCTTCAAAAACCTTTGATAATGTCGAAAGTACTGAAACGGGTCTATAATTTGACATATTATTAATGCCACCTCCTTTGTAAATTGGGGTTACCCTTGCAACTTTTAACTGTGCCGGAAACACGCCTGTTTTAGTACAAGATTTACTATGTAAGCAAGCGCCTCGGATATTAGCGGACATATCAACTTTAGTTCAGCTGCAGTGATTTCGTCTATACCTGGCGTCACATTGCTCTTAAGTTTTTTATTAGGTTAGCTATCTCAGCACTGTCAGTAGGAAGCATAAAGATTGAATTCTGCATAACTGTTGTTTCTTCGAAACACGAGTCATCTTCGCTTTCAGAAAAGCCACTGTACGCGCCCGCATTGACGAAATGACGATTTATAGCATTGGCTAGGTTCTCGCCACGCAGCACCACGTTTCCCTCTTGCATTTCTGTGATGTCATATCTTGCTTTCTTTCTCCCAGTAAGGGCATCCACTGTTTCCCAGACCCTTCTTGGGTTATCACATATGTTCTGAAATTTTTTCTGATAATATTCTCGTTTAGCCTTTTTTAAGTCTGATGTAAGTGCGTTGCGGTATTTTTTTGTACTCGGCAAATGCTTCGGGTTCTCGTAGGCTTAAAAATTTTTAAAAAGGCCATTTTTTATTTGAATACGTTTATAAAGCGAGCAGTCTATCCAAGGTTTCCGGCAAGTTTTTCTCTTTCGGAAAGAGACTTCTTTCCTAGGAATGCCGTGTTGTAACAGTGACGTAATGCATTCAAAAACCATTGTAGGCCTCATCAACATCTTTTATCTTATATATATCATTCCAATCTACTGCTTTGACGAGCTGAAAGAATAAGTTTCTACTTTCACTATTTATGTTGCGTCGGACGAAGGTTTCCTTCTGTTGCTTTTGGTGTTTCAATGACAAGGGTATGAAACAAAACTGGCAAATGATCGCTAAGATCACTTGACACGATACCGCTTATGGTCTCCGCTGGGTTCGAATTTGTAACGCTATATCGAGTAATGTTGCACTGTCCCTGGTCACTCTGGTAGGGGAGCATACATGATTTGCACAACCAAACGCAGAAAGCAGTGTCTCAAATGTACGGCGGGCGTATCGTTTGCAGCAAGATTGATATTAATGTCCCCCATGATAACATGGGGGACATTAATATCAATCTTGTTTAGCTCAGCAAAACTTTCTAGTTCACTTCTTTCTATCTACCCATGTTTAGATCATAAGGGTTTCCCAATTTACCTAGGGGTTTCCCAAAGTTACCTAGTACGCATTTACGAATGCGTACTCTCGTCTCCTTGGAATGGCGAGCGCTTCAGCATGCAACATCTGCGCCTGCGAGGAAACAGTCGAGCACATTCTATGTCATTGCCCAGCATACCAGTCTGAACGACGTATTATGGAAGCCAAGCTCCGTCAGCTGGATTCACGGCCGCTTACAGAAGAGAAGATCCTGGGACCTTGGCCGACGGATTCCCATACGCGCAAAGCCACGAAAGCCCTCTTGCACTTCTTTAGGACCACCAGACTTCACGAGCACTTGTGAAAGAACAGTGTGAGACCGTGCTGTGTAGTCTCGAGCTGACTATTCATCCTTCTCTTTCTTACTCCTCTTGTTTTACCTCTTTCCTTTCTATTATTCTCCCTTTCCCCACCCAAGTGTAGGGTAGCCAACCGAGCCAAGCTTGGTTATGCCTTTCCTCTCTATTCATCTCTTTCTCTCCCTCTCTACCTAGGGGACTCGGGCGGGCTATAACGATCATTCATACACGCTTGGAATGGTGAGCAGTGTACAAATTTGCAAAAATTTTGTGCTTGCGCCTTTGAACGCGCTTTTGGCTTTGCCGATTGCTGCGTTTTGGTTTTATTTCGAATAAAAGAACGAACCTTTGAGAACTCCATGCGCCGATTAGAATTGGTGAGCCTAAAAAAGGCCACAGTGTTTAGGCTTAACTGCTAAACTTTTGATTGATTTGTGGGGTTCAACGTCCCAATACCACCATATGATTATGAGATACGACGCCGTAGTGGAGGGCTCCGGAAATGTCGACCACCTGGGGTTCTTTAACGTGCACCCAAATCTGAGCACACGGGCCTACAACATTTCCGCCTCCATCGGAAATGCAGCCGCCGCAGCAGGGATTCGATCCCGCGACCTGCGGGTCAACAGCCGAGTACTTTAGCCACTAGGACCTACGCGGCGGGGCAGCTGCTAAACTTTTAAGAACTTCTTGCTGGGGAAGTTGGTGCATGTCTGTGGTATGTAAGTTGCGCATACAATCGGACGAACACAGGAAGTAAAGAAGCGCGAACGTTTTACGCTTCTTTACTTCCTGTGTTCATCCGACTGTATGCGCAACCTTACATACCAACAGACATGCTGAACTTTTGCTGAACTTCGTCTTGCGGCCAGGCTACTTCAGGCCTTGAGAATCCAAACAGAGCCCAAAGAACGAAGACTAGGCAAATCCGCGTTATACCCATCATTCCCACGTTGGCTGAAACACTCTGCGTTGCAGCTCCAAAGACACTATAGCGTCAGAGTTTCCCACTCATAAGCGTTGTAGGAGACTAAATGATTTTTATATCTTAGGAGTAC
>WOVY01004592.1:0-61625 GCA_013436015.1 Rhipicephalus annulatus | reverse complement strand
TTTAATCAATGATCACTTGTTATGTACATTCACGAGCCTGACACATAAAATTGCAAAACATACCTTTCTGCTTGAGCACTTAGTGTAACAAAGACTACCACGCTCGCTAACTGCGTTTAACCACTATGGCTCTTACAAGGTGATTTCACTGTTCCTTAGCATATTGCTCGAGACTGTACTTTTCTGCCGCTGGTTTCGAGGACAAAACATGAATATCCAGATGAATTTCCTAGGAGACACCAATGTCAGCGCATCCATTTAAAACGTGGAGAGGTGCCCCCTGTAAAGTTGTCTGCGCCGCGTGGCGAACGTGTCTCGCACATAGGCCGCATTTAGGGGGTCACAACTACCGAGCGGTAGGTGGCGTTGAATTCGCGAGCGTTGACACCACTATCATCATCATGGTTAGATCGCTAGCGCCGGCGGTGACCCCTGGCGCAAACCCTTGGTGGCGGCACGAGAGAGAGAGAGAGAGAGAGAGAGAGTCTCTTTGGCTGGTGGCGTTTTGGCGCGAACGGTTGCCTCCTGCTGTGGGACCCCGGTGCACGGCACCGCGGGCCCAGGTCAGGCGTTATAGGCGGCACCGCCCTGTTGTCATGTTGTTGAGTGTTGTGTAATATTGTGTAAGGTTGTTTAGCCCGTGGATCACCATTTATATTATAATAATTCCGCTGACGATATCGTCGATCAAAAAGGAGTTATATAAATGTGTGTAGTTTAGGTTCGTTCTGACCACGTCTACTGTGTCCGTGTTCTAATAGCGTGATGCTCTCAACATCGAGACCCCACAAGTACACTATTTTGATTAACAATGAGATTTTATGTTTAAATAATCCTAGCATTACATTATCAGCGCAAAGACACTTATGGCGATGTCAGCTGGCATGCCCCCCCCCCCTTTTTTTTTCACAAGCGAGAAGCAGCAGGTGCACCGTTGCTTCATGGCGTAAGATTGAACTCTTCGGCTGTTGGGTCACCGAGTACAGTTAGATTACGAGTCGGCTCGCAAGACGGCAAGGTTAGACGCCCACGAGAGACGTATCGGTTGTCCCGCTAAGATGCAACTAGTTCCCGACCACAACGAAGTCTGGTTTGACAAAAGCACTACATCTTCTTTCCGGAAACAAATACCGATAATAATATTTAGAACCATAACAAAAAAGCAGGCGCGCGAATGCACGTGTGCTTGGCCTTGTAGACTGCCCAAACATTCCCAAGAACCGGAATAAGTGAACTGATTTGGGTGCACGTTAAAGAACCCCAGGTGGTCGAAATTTCCGGAAGCCCTCCACTACGGCGGTCTCTCATAATCATATAGTGGTTTTGGGACGTTAAACCCTACATATCAATAAGTGAACTGGCGTTCCCGATCTCCCAGCGCTATAGCTATCTAGATAACTGCCCAGATGGAGCGCGTGTACAGGGAGCACGAAAAAGGAAAGACAACTCAGACTGTAGTAAATAAATCTCTGCCCGATCACGCGGGCCGCTGCTTGCAGAGGTGGTGGTGTGTGGTGTAGACGACACACACACAGATACATACGCACGTACGCGCGCACACACACACGACAGGCGGCGGTCTATTTGACCAGTTCCGCAGGAAGGAGAGGATACGGAATCCTCTCTCTCACCATTTTTCTCCTCTCCCGAAATGCCGGCACGGAGCCTGGGAGGCCGTCCGACGACCTCCAGGTAAGGGGAGAGGCGCCAGGCGCGGAGAGTGGCGAAATAAAAGCTAATAATAATGAAGGAGAAAGAAGACAGGAGGCGAGCGTCACAGCCCATGGAACGGAGAGAGACTGCGGCGGCTCGCATTCGCGTCAACGCAACGGCTATGTTCCGCCCCGGTTCACTTTAGAATACGGTGCAGCGCTGCGAAGGAAGCGGAATGTCGGGCGCGCAGGTGATACGTCGCGGTGCGCGCCGGAATATAGTGCAGTGATCGGGATCGGAACAAGCGGGTCTTGTGTCGGCGGCACAGTTACCGCGCTGCACCTAACTGTGTAGTTCATCTTGAAGGCATCTTCAGTGCCAGTACTAAAAGCACCAAACCACACATTCATTGATTTATTTGCTCGCTAGTTCGTTCGCCCTCTTTGCGACATACTGTGTGCTGTGTCGTTCATCTCGAAAGCTTGGGCTGACACTAATAACAATTCACATCCTGCACGCATACATTGATTCATATTTCCCCCTTGCATCCGACCCGCTTGGCATAATCTTGCGTTATGCACCTGTCTTCTTTTCGGCGAGTGAATTAATCCCAACAAAAACTAATTTAATAGATACAATAACGCGACGAAGCGTTCAATTAATACCCAACTGCAATCGCAGTCTTTTCGTAAGTGTGAAAATGCGTTGAGACCGTATAGTCGTTAAATAAGGGAGAATGCGGCGTTTGCAGGCTCATGCAACGCGAATTGCATCCATGCCGGCATATATGCGCGGTGCTTGCACGGAAACCAGTAATTAAGCGTGACAGCGTGCGCCGACCATTATTCAGCGAAGAGGAAGTTTGCCGGTACGTAAGCAATAGCAAGAAACGCAGCAAAACCTAACTTGCCCCCCCCCCCCCCCCAACACACACACCATATCGTGAAATGATGCCAAGGAGGGCGGTCTCCCCCGTGACGTCAGCGCTTTGCGTGTGCTCGCTCGCCTTTGTTGTGATGTCTTTTTACGCCCACCCACGAAACCCACATATGCATCCATCCATGTCTCGGTCTTTTGAGCACGTTTCGCACAGCACTGACAACAAAGGACGAAACCCACACAGACGATATGAGGAAAAAATAGAGCAAAAAAAAAAGGAAACGTTGAGCAGTTTCGGTTTTGGCTGCGCGGTAGATCTCGACTGCAGCACCCCAACATTGTCTCTGTGCAGCAAGCTTTAAGAGTTACGTGCATAATTAATCAACCCGCAGAAGTGAATGCGCACAAATGCAGTGGAACTATAATTCAGGCAAGGCTAATGCCGCACGTACGATCACACAACGGCGTAGGACAGAAAACGGTAGACAGGCCTAACACACACAGCATCATCCGTCTGTTCACAAACGTCGTCTGCAAATGTTCCCACACCTCGGAAACCGCGTTCACACGGAATCATCTAACACTTGCCGGCTAAACAAAACAAAAGCTGTTTGTGCGACGGCACGGTTATCTTCCGATGTAGTCTGTTTATTCTTTCACGCAGAGCACGCGATATCGACACCATCGGGAAAACGCAGATGGTGGCAGGCGGTGAACGGTGCGCCGTGATTGGTCGGTTTCAGAGGGCCGCGTCGTCTGCTCCTTTTACAACACAAAAATAAAAATAAAGTACAGACGACGCCGGGGACAGAACGAAGCGTCGGCTATTCGTGTGGCACACTGCGAGACACGATTAGCGTACGTTACCGCCGCACGCAGACGATGCAGGGACGGAGGAGAAGAGGACGCCACTCCGTGATTGGTTAATGTCTGATAAATTCTCGTAAAGTGGAAGGTGTGCTTCATGCCAGCCACTTTTTAACGATGCTGGAATTAGTAGACTTATCCCCATTACACACAGTACACTCCGTCGCATGGGGCTTTCGAGGCGCTACTGACGAAACTGTGACATGCTGCTGACATGCGCAAGAACGTGTCGTCATGCGCAGGTGTGTGTGTGTCCGGGTGCCTACTGTCCCTTTTGTAATAAAAGCCGTCATCGTCCTTGCTCGCACGGGCTCCGATTCCGTTTCTCCACTGTAGTTCTGAAGCACGCTGCACAGTTTTAATATAGCGGGCGAACCGTGACGAGAATAATGGAGAAAGAAGAAACGGGCGAGAGCGCGGCATGAGAACGATGCAGTGCGATGCCGCGCCGCAGGGCAAAACGGGCAGGGAGGATCGACCGAAGGGAGGAGGGAGAGGAAAGAGAGTACTTCGCCCTTCCCTAACCAAGGTCACTCTCACGCCGGGGAACGGCACGGCATGGGCCGGCAAGCAACGGCCAGTCGCGATCCGATAAGGCGGTTTTCAGGAACGATTGGAAACATCAATAAATAAAGCGCGAAAGAAAGGGAGACCGCCTGCAGTTTTATCCGTGCGCGGCGCCCGGTAGCGACTGGAGAAACAGGACGCGCCACCGAGAAGGCATTGCGTCGTGCACCGTCGTCTGTAATATCGACTTTGCCCCCCCCCCCCCCCCCCCCTGCCAAAGCAGACGACCGCGTCACGGCAGCAGAAAAGGCGCCATTCATGGGAGCACACGACACCGAATACGACGGCGTCGTCGTCTGCTGCGCGAAATCAGACGACCGTATAGCCGATGCGGCAAAACGGCTAGCAGACGACGCCACAACACACACACACACAACGACGGTTTCGTATCCCGAATCTCTCGAGAATCACGCACCGTAAGCAACTCTGCGCATTTAGGCCGTAATCATTTGCTTCTTTTGTGTAATAACACGCGTGCTTTTTTTTTTCTGCAGTGAGCGATGACGTCTTCGTTACGTTATTACATACTAGTTCACGCGAATTCTCAGGCAATGCGAGGTTGGGTAACTAACACGTCAGCAATAAGTATAGATGTACATATGATCTGTGATAGCCCAGCTAGCCTGAGTCAACAATGTTTGTTTGCACACAAAATCTACCAAAGATAATTTGTTGATCTCTACGTTGTGGACAAGTCTATATAGCACCAGTTATTCGTGTCTCTTCGAAGCATGGCCTCCGAGATTGCCAACGCGCAGCGGGGGTCGCGCGCCCGCAATCTCGGAGGCCATGCTTCGAACCATAAGAGTTTTCTGAATGTACACTAGAAGGAACTCTGGCGCTAGTGTCTAGGGGAGCAGCGACACATGACGCTTCAGCAAGTATGGCAATTATTGGACATGGATTTGCCTAGTCTTCGTACTTTACGTCCGTTCTGGCTTCGCGTGGCTTGAAGCTGCTTCGTTACGAAACAACAATCGGCAAATGTTCGGCAGTTACGTTTCACCACCTTAACTTTCAGGTTTACCATTTCAAATCGGGTCACGATGTGAAAGACGGTTTGTTCTTTCCTTCGAAACAAAACCAAAACACGGGAATAAACGGAGCCACAAGTGAGTTCGCCGCCCTCAAGCACGAAGACTAGGCAAATCCATGTCATACCCGTAATTCCCATGGTCACTGAGCGATCGCAGCGCCAGAGTGCCCTCTAGTTAATCTTAGGAAACTCTATGCTTCAAACGACGTTGCCTCTGCAAAGTGTCGCCATTATTTCCGAGTGATTTAAAAAAAAAGGATAGTGTGAGAACGAGATCCGGAGTGCCCTTGATAGATGCGCGCGTTAACGATAATATGACACGTGAAGGCCCACAAACAAGAGTACACATGAAACCGATGTCTATACAAGAAAAGACGAGTGCGTCGACACGACCTGCACCGACGGCGTGCAGCGATACGTAACAATTTTCAATATGATCGGAGGCGCCATCCACAAGATGGCGTTAAGAGCCTGCCAGACAGATTACGCTGCAGGCGATAAAAGCAGACGACGGCGGTGCCTCGCTAAGCTATAGTGCAGACGTCAAAGAGATGACGCAGACGACAAGGGCCGTATCTCGAATTCGAGGGAAAAAGTACGTATATAACGGAATGAAATGCGCGCGTCCGCGACGACAAGAACAAGGGAGAGATAAAGTTGACATTGGCGACAAAGTGTCGCACGTGACACATACAAAGGACAAAAAAGAAAGATACAAAGCTGCCCGGACAGACAAAAAGTGCCGCCATATCCACGAAGTGAATGATGATGAATGGGCGAAGCTCCGGAGGTAAACCTGGTAAACCATGAATCCTCTGTACATTTTGCCCACTCGATTTTATTACATCGCTCCCCCTAGCGTACGTCGCCGCACTAAATCGAACGATTGCCTTCAACCAATGACACGCGCCATATGTGACATCATTCCTATTTTATAGGATCTCGCGTCTTTCATCAACTACAAGTACCGCTTTCTAGTTTATAACATCTTGCATCTTTTCATCATCAGCTACAAGTACCACCATCTAGTAAACACTACAAGAACTAAACGAGAGGTGGCTACATACAGGAAACGGTACCGCCATCTAGTGAACACTGCAAGAACTAACTAGAGGTGGCTACATGCAGGGGACGGTACCGCCATCTAGTGAACACTGCAAGAACTAAACTGGAGGTGGCTACATACAGGGGAAGCACAGCCCACGCCTTAAGGAGCTTCGCTCCTAAAAACGTCGCTGCTGTAACAACAGAGACAGCAGACGACGCGACGATTTGTCCGTCATCTTGGGGATAACGAGGACAACGAGTGGGCGCGTATACCAAGTAAGAAAGACCGCGCTTGTGTTTTTCGTGGCGTCTAAAAGTATCACCTCTCTTATTATCATGAAAAAGCGTAATAGAACGACAACATATAGGCGGGTATAGAGTAAAAAGGCGGACCGCACAGTTCGAACATATTGTGTTGCCGTATACGTTGCGCCCCGCCGCGGTGGTCTAGTGAAAAGGTACTCGGCTGCTGACCCGCAGGTCGCGGGTTCAAATCCCGGCTGCGGCGGCTGCATTTCCGATGGAGTCGGAAATGTTGTAGGCCCGTGTGCTCAGATTTGGGTGCACGTTAAAGAACCCCAGGTGGTCTAAATTTCCGGAGCCCTCCACTACGGCGTCTCTCATAATCATATAGTGGTTTTGGGACGTTAAACCCCACAAATCAATCAATGACGTATACATTGCAAGGTTGTCAACCTACGAAAGCGCGTTGGTTGAGGCCTCCGACGGCAAGTTTTCGTAGCGATAGTTTTAGCGCGAGAACAAAACGATGACACAGAGACAAGAAGGACACGAAAGACGCGAGCGCTATCGTGTCCTTGTTGTCTCTGTGTCATCGTTTTGTTCTCGCACTATAACTATGGCCATGCCATACCAACTAGCCCAAGCTGCCACACTTCTAAGTTACATTTCGTAGCGGCTTTTCGCTCAGACAAGCCACCGGCTAACAAGCCTCGAAAAACAGAACACGGAGACTACTTTCCTTAGCCTCGAGTTGTGCAGCAGTATAGCTGAAGTGTCCAAATGATACGTCCACAGGCCCGGCGTTTTTTTAATCGTAGATTAATTAATCTTCTAGATTATTTGGCGCCTTAATCGTAGATTTTACGTGGTCAGTTTCCGGTCCGGCCTCACTTCTTTTGCATTTTTATTTGCTTCCAACTTCAGTACTGGAAATGTGTTATGAGTGTACGTACGTGTGCGAAGGAAGACCAACAATGACTCCAAAACACCAGCCAACCTAACGAAAAACTCACCAAAAATTCGGTTCTCTCTCTCTCTCTCTCTCACACACACACACACACACACACACACACACACACACACACACACACACACACACACACACACACACACACACACACACACACACACACGAGAGAGAGAAACTAAAAAAAAACAAGGGATCTCTCTGTGCTGGAATTCTTCGTCGCGATTATAAAACCCCGAAGAAACGCTTTCCAAAAAAAAAAAAGAAAGAACAGAACACCACCACAGCACGATGAGAAAAAAAAACAAGCATGAACACAGACCGGTAATAAGAAACAAAAGAGACCATGCAAGGCCCAAAAATGGCGGCCTCTACAACTGGAACAATTAGCGCCCCCTGCCGGCGGGAGGGGGGGCGAACGATGCAGAGACTTCCGGAGGAGAACCATCACGCGGAGACAACACAGCTATCTCTCCGGCTTCGGCCGCGAAACAAAGCTGTGCAGCACAAAAGAAAGCCGCACCGGGAGGAGAGCCCAATTAAGAGCTGAAGCCTCGCATCCCGTTGACTCCTCCTTTCTTCTCTATTTGTGGGTTTCCTGTTTCACGCGACGACCATTCCCACGAGTACCAGGAGGCGAATACGTGACTTCGACGTGCGAAGGTCGTCGCCGTGCTAAAAAACTATAGCCACCGGACGCAAGCTGAAGGACACACGGCGGTACAGTTCAGTATAGTTACGGTCAGCGGTATAGGCGCGGTTAAACAAGGATGCCTCGTTAGCGCGTCCCGGGAAAAAGCAAAATCGATAAACCGGAGAGGACACCAGTTTTAATTAAGACCGTCACACCACCCCCTCGCAGCTTACGCCGTTCTATAGCACCACGCGTAGTGTATGCGTGATTGTACCGAATACCACCGATGTAGGAGACCAACTGGAACAAGTGGTCAGAACAACAGATGGCGCCCGCGCCGCCTAAACTTGCAACAACACTAAGAGTTTCCGTAAATCAGTGTTAATATGAGATATCCCACAAATGGGACTATGGTCATAAGTTCGAATGGGGTTAGTATGTCCATGCATGTGTGCGTAAGCGTGTGCACGGTTCGCCTTCTCGGGGGGGGGGGGGGGGGACGAAAGTTCATCGTAGCCCCTTCACCAGCCCATGAATTCAAAGTATGGAGCACACTTTGCGCCTGCCCCCCCCCCCCCCCCCCGCCTCCCGTGACTACGCCTATGCGTATGTGCATACCTGACTATAAAATGCTAGCTCTCACGGCTAGGAAGGTACACGTGGTGGTCTATAAACCGCCAATGGGAGCGACCAGATGGAACAAGTAGCGTGCTGCGGCGCTGAAAGTAGGCCTACATTCAGCGCGTCACACTCACATATTCACCGTGTTGGTTCTGGAATGGGGGTGTTCGAAAGAGAAAAAGGCTGTTCAGAAATGACCTCATAACTTGATAAGCTATGCCCTATCCTCCTGTCGTCGGTAGACTGGAACTAACAGCGCACACGGAACAACATAAGCGCCAATGCGAAGAGCAAGAAACAAGTAAAAAGAGTGGCGGTGGCGGCAAGCAGCGTTACTATAGGCTCCAGTGACTTTACGTAACTATACAGTGCTAACTACAGGGTATTGTTACAATAACTACAGAGATTCGCCGCAAGGCACCCTGGCACGGGATATCGTCTTGCCCTCTGGCGTTACCAGAGTGGAACTAACTGAGGGTGCAGGTATGGCACCGAGGAGCGATGTTGCAGGTGTGTATACGTCAAGCCGATTACGCCAAGACACACGAATACTTCTTGAAGACTGCGGTCCTCGACGCATCGGCGATAAAATGAAGTTCTTTGGATTGAATTACATCGCACGCCGACAAAAAAACAAATAACTTTGGCCATAGATCAATCGGGACCACGGACGGCGTCGTCGTATACGCGAAGAGCAAAAAGAGAGGAAGAGGCTACACCACATGCTGTATAACAATAACCCAGCTGCTCACAAGAAAATTATATGCTCTTACAACCAAGTCAATTAAAGTAGCAAATGGGGTTATAGTTGGAACATACTCATCACTGCGCTGATCGTGATGAGAAGTCAATTATTTACATCAATGGCCATGAGTAGTTAATTAGTCCTCATCTTACAGGAATACTTATGCTCCGATATTCTATACGTATGGGTTCACAAGGTTTTCCTTTAAGGGGGGGGTGAAGGTTCGACGTAGCACCCCCCTCCTACTACGTTAATGTGACGTGTGTGCATTTTGTAACGAATGGCCGACTTTAAACCACGAAGTCTTTATGATAGCCACACGTTCTGACGTCCGATGGTACTGTATACGCTCGTACCACGCAATATTACTGCGACGTAACACACGTATTGTGAAGCCTCTACACAGAACACGTGTGTTATTTTGTCTGAATTTCTAGACCAGAGGAAGTTATTTCAATTGATTTTCCAAGCAGACGCGCGGCCACGCAAACGGGCCTGGGTTTTTAATCCTTGCTCGGACTCGGAAATTTTTTATTATTTATTTCATTTGCACCTTTCTCCGTTTTTCGGTCACGCACAAGATCTCTTTTTTTTTTTCGCTCACAAAACCGACGACGCCGACACCCCGACGTACGTCGTAATTTCTGCGAAACGACGAGCCCTTTATTTAAAACGCTGCCGCGTTTAAAATGTGCCCATTCCCACCCACAGAGGGCACCGCGCACTTCGGTTTACCGATTCACACCCCCCCGTATTCTAGAAGGTCCCTTCACTCAACGCTTCACCTTCACTTGAGAAAGCCATTCTGTACATTACTTTACATTCTGTAATAATGAAGTTTCTTTTCAGATGACGCTTTTGTGATAAAGTGATTTTCTAATGTTTTCCCTGAAATTGTGTAACAAGACCATGCTAAATTTTGTTGTGTTATGGTTTATTTATTATGTTATTCATTTATTTCTGTGTGTTATTTGTTGTGTTATATATTTATTTCTGAAAACATATGCGACAGATTGAACGGCCTGCGTTGCAAACTGTATTTAGGATCAGATGCCACATGTCAGGCTATATTATATAGCCTTTAGCCTCTGCTCCCGATCCTGTAAAAATTTCAGGACAAATTAACTTCAATTCAATTCAAAGCCAATGGAAGCGCCCTCTCCAGGCACGGCAAGTCACTACATACTAGCGATAACGCGGTGCGATTCTCGAGCAGCGCAGCGTCATTTTTCAGCCGAGCAGCGGCGTTAGTATTCAACTCAGTCAAGTGAAGGGTGAAAGTCGAGACGAGTAGCGCCCCGCCGCGGCGGTCTAGTGGCTAAAATACTCGGCTGCCGACCCGCAGGTCACGGGATCGAATCCAGGGCTGCATTTCCGATGGAGGCGAAAACGTTGTAGGCCCGTGTGCTTCTGATTTGGGTGCACGTTAAAGAACCCCCAGGCGGTAGACATTTCCGGAGCCCTTCACTAACGGCGTCTTTCATAATCATACGGTGGTTTTGGGACGTTAAACCCCACATATCAATCAATCAGTACGCATCTTGATTCTTCATTTCCCTTCCGTAATAATCACGGTGCTGACGTGAGCAGTGCAATTATCTTCTATACTTACACGAGAGCTGCAAAGAAATACTTACATCGCATCGTCTTTGCTTTCTGCTACAAAGTGAAACAAGAACGTGACAAAGCACATTTGGCATATTGTTAAATCACTTGATAAAACTGAGATAGGCCTCGATCGTGCCCGAATGCAGCTGCGCATGTCCGTGGACGCACCTATGTGTATCACCCGACTGCAGCGCGGGTTTCGTGTATACACGAGAGATACCGCGACTCGAGAAGACGTGCGCGTATATATTGTGCAACGGAGTGCGCACGCCCATGCAGTGCGACCGGCCACGTACACTGCATGCCTTGCCGCGAGCTCCTCGTCCCGATTTGCATATACGACCGCAGATGCACGAGCAAGGACGCCGGCGGCTTCCGAAGAGCTTGCGCGCAAATAAGCGCGACACACACGAGCCGAGTTGCGTGCAGCGCTCAGACATCCGTCTGTCTTTTTCTTGTGCTTTCTTATTCCAAGGCTGCAGCACTTCCAGAACAGACTGCGCGTAATCTTGTACGCTACCGTATACCTCCAGTCTCGTTTGCATATCATTATATGTATAGGTTAGACCTCTTGAGAAGTCCTACATACACCGACGTTCTCGTCACTCCTCTACATACATATACCAGCCGAGAAGGGGACGTCTGTCTGAAGTTCGAAGGGCACTCGCTATATATATACTATATATATTATATATAATATATATATATCTATAGATATATATATATATATATATATATATATATATATATTATATATATATATATATATATATATATGGGAAAGAAGTGTATACCTAAGGGCTCGTTTTTCCGTGTTTTGACACAATATTAATGAGATCTAACAGACAACGCCAAGGAATGTACAGGGGAAGTTATTAGAATCAATGTAATGTAAATAAATGTCACGCCGAGTGACGTGACAATGACGTCACCATGAGATTGAAGTAACTAGAAGAATAAGAATGGGGTGGAGCACATTCGGCAAGCACTCTCAAATTATGACAGGTATAGATTGCCACTATCCCTCAAGAGGAAGGTATATAACAGCTGTATCTTGCCGGTACTTAGCTACGGAGCAGAAACCTGGAGACTTACAAAGAGGGTTCAGCTTAAATTGAGGACGACGCAGCGAGCAATGGAAAGAAAAATGGTAGGTGTAACCTTAAGAGACAAGAAGAGAGCAGAGTGGATTAGGGGACAAACGGGGGTTAAGGATATCATAGTTGAAATAAAGAAGAGGAAATGGACATGGGCCGGGCATGTAGCTCGTAGACAGAATTAACCGCTGGTCGTTAAGGGTAACTAACTGGATTGCCAGAGAAGGGAAGCGGGTTAGGGGGAGACAGAAGGTTAGGTGGGGCAGATGAGATTAAGAAGTTTGCGGCTATAAATTGGCAGCAGCAAGCACAGGACCGGGTTAACTGCCGGAACATGGGAGAGGCCTTTGTCCTGCAGTGGACGTAGTCAGGCTGATGATGATGATGATGAATGTAAATAAGAAGAAAAAAAAGTGGGTCAAAAAATAACTTGCCGTGGGCAGGAAACGAACCTGACGACCTTCGAATAACGCGTTCCTGCTCACGGCAAGTTATTTTTTGACCCAGTTTGCTTTCTTCTTCTTAACATTACATTGGTTCTAATAACTTCCCCTAAACATTCCTTGGCATTATTGTCTGTTATATATATATATATATATATATATATATATATATATATAGGGAAAGAAGTGTGTACTTAAGGGCTCGTTTATCCGTGTTTTGACACAATATTAATGAAATCTATGAGACAATAATGCCAACAAAAGTACCGAAGATGTTATTAGACCGAATGGTAAGGTAAATATGAAGACAGAAAAGTGGATGAAAACATAACTCTCCGTGAGCAGGAATCGAACCCAAGACCTCCGAATAACACGTTCGATCTACCACTGAGCTATCACGGCGGCTATTTCCCCAGCCACTTTATGGGTATATATATATATATATATATATATGTGGATTGTAAACGTGGGAGTGTAAGCCAGCGCCACCTGTAGCCATGGCGGCGAGTGTGGCACACTCTTTTATGAGCCTGTGTGGCGTCACGTAGTAAGTGAACTTATTACGAGCCGGCAGCTGACCAATGGTGTATACGAGGGACCGATGGTCCCTCATATACAACCTAAGGCACCAAATCTGCCGGTACGCGGCCCTCGTTAATGAATAAGGGAAAGAAGTGTATATTTAAGGACTCGTTTGTCCGTGTTTTAACACAATGTTAGTGAAATCTAACAGACAATAACGTCAAGGAAAGTATTGGGGAGGTTATTAGACCGAATTGTAAGGTAAACATGAAAGAATATTTATTTATTTATTTATTTATTATTTATTTATTTACAGGATTTCTGCTGGCTTCAAAGTGAAGCCGTAAGCAGGAGTGGATAACATATAAACATAGATATAGCACGCCGAACATTTTCACAATATATTACGCACAGAGAATGTCGCGGACACACAGGTTTTAAACGCGGTAAAAAGAAAATATACAGTGCATGACATGCAATCGCGCATAGCATAATACCTATATAAGTGCGTACTAACATCACTTGTGTACTAACAACGCAACGTCACAAAACAAAGAGTACAAATATGGCAGGAAGACATGCTATAAGTTTTTTAGCTCCGATGAGAATGACGCCACTGTCGCCGCCTCCACAATCCCACCGGGGAGGCAATTCCACTCGCGTACAGTTCGTGGGAAAAAAGAGCCCATGTACAAGTTCGTTCTGCAAGAAAATTCCTGTAATTTTTTTGAGTGATCCGCCCGCGTGGGTCGCCGCACAACTTTTTCTATATACGCACTTGAATCAATGCCAAGCTTATCATTTCATTTCATTTCATTTATTTTCTCTCAATGCACAAGGCGTTACAGAGAGGAGTGGTGAAAAAAAAACAAACTGTACAAACAAATGGAGCATGTTTAAAAAGGGTATGCGTTTATGGTATTCTTGAAGTTGGTCGGGTCAGTGATGGATGCGATGGAAGCGGGAAGGTGATTCCAGTCCGTGCTTGTTTTGGGCACGAATGAATTAAAATGGAGGTTTGTACGGCTGCTTGGAATTCCAACTTTGAAGTGGTGATCGCTGCGGGATGAAATGTAGGATGGCGGCAAAAAAAGCGAGTTACTCAGTGAGTGCATGGTATGGTACAACTTGTGGAAGAGGCACAAGCGCGAGATTTTGCGGCGAAATGATAGGCTAGGTAGATTTAAGGTTGATTTCATATGGGTTACGCTTGCTGTACGGGAATAGTTCGACAAAATGAAACGAGCGGCGCGATTTTGAATTGCTTCGATGCTACTGATATGGATGTTTACGTGGGGATCCCATACAGATGATGAATATTCTAGCTTTGGTCGGACTAATGTTTTATAGAGCAGAAGTTTCAGTTGCATCGGGGCAAGGGAGAAGTTACGGCGTAAATAACCAAGTGTGCGGTTAGCATTGTTTTTAATAATGTCAATGTGAGACTGCCAAGAAAGGTTGTCAGAAATTGTAATGCCAAGGTACTTGTATGAGCTAACTTTAGTAAGGAGAGAATTATTAAGTACATAGTTAGTAGAAATATAACATGTTCTTCGAGAGACTCTCATTACTTTGCATTTAGTAACATTAAGCTTCATTAGCCAAGTATCGCACCAAGATGAAACATTGTCTAAGTCACACTGAAGGGCAAGGTGGTCAGAAGGGGTTTTAATTTCTCGGTAAATAACACAGTCATCGGCGAAAAGTTTAATAGAAGAAGAGATGTTATGTGGCGAATCGTTAATGTAAATCAGGAAGAGTAGTGGGCCAAGAACGGATCCTTGGGGGACGCCAGAGGTTACGGGTGAGAAGGGAGAGTTGCATTCATTCGCAGTTACAAATTGGGAGCGGTCTGTTAAAAAGCATTCAATCCATTTTAATATGTTAGCATCAAGATTAAGTTTGCTTAGTTTTAGCAGTAGCAGTTTATGGCATACAGTGTCAAAAGCTTTAGCAAAGTCGAGAAAAATACAGTCAACAAGGGAAGAAGCGTCAATGGCAAGAAAAAGGTCATTAGTAAGGCAGAGAAGTTGGGTCTCGCATGAGTACTGTTTCCGGAATCCATGCTGGTTATCACTAAGGAACGAGTTGTTTTCTAAGAAAGTGATTATGTGGGAGTAGATGACGTGTTCCATGAGCTTACACGGTATACTTGTTAACGATATGGGCCTGTAATTGCGGGGGTTATGAACGTCACCTGATTTGTGAAGAGGAACCACCTTTCCCGCTTTCCAGTCGCCCGGGAGGCAATGACATTCCAAAGACTGTGTGAAAAGCTTACATAAAATGACAGATGAGTAAACAGAGGTATTATGCAAAAACTTTGCACAGATACCGTCTTCACCTGGAGCACTGGCTAATTTCAAGTTTTCTATCAATTTTTGTATGCCGACACAGTCAAATAAATGGGGTTCCATGGCAACAAAGTTGTGGGTGGGGGTATCGGGAAAGGAAAGCGCTGTAGGTTTAACAAAGCACGATGAAAACACAGAGCTTAAAATGACACAACACTCTTCTTTTGGTACACGGCTGTTATCATCATGGATTAATTCTATCGCCTTTTTTTTCATTTCCCCTAATCATCTGCCAAATTTCTGAGGGTTAGTTGAAAGCAGAGAGGGAAGCGTTTGTTGATAATAATTTTCTCGTGGTTAATATGAAAGAATATATATATATATATATATATATATATATATATATATATATATATATATGTGTGTGTGTGTGTGTGTGTGTGTGTGTGTGCCTTTCCGCAATACGGAGAACGTCCCTCTTTATCGGAAGAAAACGACACTAAACTTTCTACAGATAAGCCCCTATACACACCTCGGCAAATATCAATCGGCGAAGATCTTTTTTCGTTCATGTTTGTTTGCCGCGCGACGCCTGCGGCCTTTGCCCCTCCCCTCCCCCCCCCCCCCCTGGTGGCAGACGAGCAAGCCCGCGGCGCGAACGGTGACGAAGCGAGCGAGCGAGAAATTGCGCGTCCCCACGATAATTGAGACTGATCGCCCGCGCTCGGCGGCCAGAGCTATATATATATATAATGACATTCGCAGCTCACTCGGCCGCCCCATCTCGCGCGAATATCGGCTGTGAGAATGATAATGGCAGCGACAACACCAGTCATATAACAGCGGGAGCAGCGCGCAACACCGTGCACGGGTTGTGCCGTGGGAAACGAAGCCGTGAACGCGTCTTTCCAGCGCGGGTTGGAATATGGGGAAAGAACAATTCGCCACACACTGCACATCACGTGTTCAACATGCTCAAATTGGAGACGAATTCCTGGAGTTTGCTATAAAAAGAGAGAAAGAAATAATTAAAAGGAAGAGACAGCGAGGTTAACCTAACGAACTGGTTTGCTACCCTGTACGGGGGTGGGGAAAAGGGTCGGAAAGAGGATAGATATAGAGAAATATAAAATAAATTAGTTCCGATCACAGTCGTTTAGACATTCCGGTTGAACGCAAGAAGCGCAGGAGCGCCTTCACAGCCTTCTTCTGCGACATAAAGTCCTGTCGGCAGCGCAGGAGTCTTTCTTCCGAAAAAGGCTATGCTATAAAAAAAAATGAGCATATATGTTGTGTGGGTGCTGACACCCCCCCTGTGAAGTTGTTTGCGCTGCGTGACGCACGTGTCTCACCCAAAAAGCCGCATTTCGGTTTACAACCACCGTGCGGTATAGGTGGCGTTGTGTTCACGAGCGGTGATCACCACTATCATCATCCTGGTTGGTAGAGCGCCGGCGATGACCCCTGGCGGAAGGCAAGCCTTGGTGGCGGGCGAGAGTTGAGCGAGGCTCTTCTGCGCGTGCCGCGAACTGTTTGTCTCTAGCGTGGGTCCCCGGTGCGTGGCACTGCGGGCTGCGCGTCGGGGGCCCTCGCGGTAAGTCAAGGGGGAGGAGGAGGAAGAAAGTTTAAGCGGAAAGACAGGGAGGTTAGCCTGTTATTAGACCGGCTGGCTACCCTGTGCTGGGGAAAGGGGTGAGGGGAATAAAAGATGTTAAAAATAAATGTTGCGAAAAGAGAGAGAAACTACAAAAAAAATGCGACAAAACAAAGGCAACATCAAAGAGTATAAGACACTAAAGTCTGTCTCTGAGGCCAGTTGTCCGCAAAAGGCGCAGCAAGGCTCGCAAAGCCTTCTGGGCGGAGGATGGGCTCGGTCAATGACCCAGAATCCTTTGTTCCGACAAAGGCCGATCGTCCAGTCTATCCAGAGCTGCAGTGAGTTCTTGTCTCTGCACGTTGAAATGGGTGCACTCACACAGAAGGTGCGCGATGGTTTCTTCGCAACTGCAGTAAGTGCATGTAGGAGAGCTGGCCATCCCAATGAGATAAGAGTATGCGTTCGCAAAGGCCACTCCAAGCCACAGGGGTAAGTCAAGCGTTCGCGACGCCACCTTGGGTGTGTTATTGTGTTTGTCGTGTTATTGTGTTTGTCGTGGAGTGTATGGCAATATTGTGTACGGATGTCGTATCGTGTTGATAACGATTGATGTATCGATTCGGCAGACGATATCATCGTTGTAAATTAGTTAAATAAGTGTATGTTGTTGTTTGGCTTTGTACCGACCGTGTCTGCTGTATCCGTTTATACTCTAAGAACGTGGCGTGCTGCTCGCCGTATCGTGACCCCACAATGTATAGAAAAAAAAAGGGGTCTCACGGCCTAGTACGTCTACATTTACGGTGCAAAATATATATTCTTTTTTTTCTTCTCGTTAGATGGTATAGATGGAGCCTACGTGCTCGTACTGCTCTATTCAGGTGACGCAAGAAGCAGATGCGTATCGCCTTAAGTGGACGTGCCAAGGGTACAACACACTCGACGACTCTACTGCAAGCCACGGCCTTCGTTGCAGTGGTGACAAGACCAGTTACGACCGCTGCATACGTGACAACATATTCCGAAAGACCCTGCTTCACGTCCTCATATACAACACCGGCCTATACCGGCGCGCATCTAAAGCAGATATACACACTAAACATTATGCCTGAAGGGCAAGCCTCCCACCCCCCTCACACACACAAAACCCCGGTCACCGCGGCTCACGACTTTTTAGTGGAGACCGGACTGGACAAGCGCCTATGACTGACAGCCAGAGATGGGTATTATGTAAAATGTGGTCATGTATATACTGACATTAGATTAGTAAGGTGTACGTGTAAGTAGTTTATGACTGTGTGAACTGCGCGAAGAAAACTGTGTATTGGCATGATATTTGAACTGGTTTCAGTGTGCTATAATGTGTTTTTTCTTTTCCGTATTGTTAATTTTTGGGTTCCATTCTGTATTATTATTTTATGTTTCGCTGCAGAACTTTGTGGTATGGAGTAGCCGAGGCAATAGGCACCTCAACCTGTCCACAGTAAAACAGGTAAAACAGAACAGAGCAGAACAGACTTGAATCCCCGCCCTAGATGTTAATGGCGCTTCGTCATTCAAACTCGCCCCCCCCCCCCCCTACGGTTATTTTGCCGACATTCCTACCCTCCCACATCCTCTACGGTGAGCGACATCCTACTTTCCCAGAATCGTGTAGTCGGCGCACAAATTAATAAATAGGCGGCTACGCGGCGTTAGAAGCTGCAGAGGCGAAATGACGCCATACGTCCACTGGGGTGTGTCCCTGAAGTGAAAGCGAAATAAACGGGCACACACACACACACAAAAAAAGGAAAAAGCGACAGAACTCATCGTCACTGCGCGATATATACCTGGTGCCTACGCAAGTCCGCGCCTTTTTCACGTCGCGACAGCGGCCACGTTCGACAATAGAAAAAAAATAAAACAATACAAAATGAAACAAAGCACAGCGACAAGGTCGTCCGGATCGTTACGACGAACGCGCTCTGAATGACGACGGGTGGTGACGCCGCCCGTGTGCGCGCCGCAGCAAGCGTGTACCACCACCGCCACGGTTTTGATGGTCGGGGGGTGCATGGTCCTCCGTGCTTGCGTCGTAATATACGACGAACGCGCACTGTAGCGGTGCTTCGTTTGCGGACAACTATACGACCGCATTTACAAACTTAAGTTTGCCTACACTCTACATGCATTAAAGGGGCACAAAATCCTAACAGGTTGAAAGATAACTAAAACATTGGTTTGTGAGTAAACCAACCTACTTACTTTTTTAACATCATAAACCGATACGGAGAACGCGAGAGAAGGGTAAGGTTTTTTGTGAATACGAGTCTTACCGGGGCTGCACAAATGACGCGAGTGTGTGAGATTGAGTGAGTGAGTGAGTGAGTGAGTGAGTGTGTGTGTGTGTGCGTGCGTGCGTGCGCACGCGTTCACAGTATAGACACGATGTTTCGTCCCAAATTCATGCAGTCTTCGCCGGGATGCGGATGGGTTGCGCACGTATCAAATCCGTAACGCCGTGCCTGTTCAACAGCTGAATACCTTTGCCTGTGGGCAAACTGCAAAAGGGGCAAAGAAAGAAAGAAAGCAAAAACCCTTTTAGGGGGGGGGGGGGCTACATATGAGGTTAGGGAAGACTGGAAAGGTTTGTAGCTCAGATCTGCACGAGTACAGCTATAAGGCCGATAATGAAGAAGATCCCATCTTCACGTGCCCCGACCTCACGGACAAAATGAATGAATAAATAAAGCAGCGATGCCGCCGACGTCATTTCCGTGACGGAAATAACGTCAAGAGTCCACCATAAAACACTTTCGTGTTGAAACGTTAACAAAGAAACAAGCAGTATACGAGCCAGCGTGAGTTGAATGGGTGCACGCGTATTGCGTGCGGTTCAAAACAATCGTCGTCGTCATCTGTATGTGAGAACAGTGCGCATATGCTGACAGCGGGAAAAAAAATGTGACATGAAAAAAAAAGCATTATGTAACCCATTATTAATATTATTATGAAGTTATTACATTATGGAATGGAATGACCTTAGTGACGAAGTTGTTTCCCAGTCATCCTTGAACCTTTTTGCTGCGCAGCTCTAGCAGCGAGTGTCTAATTTCTATGACATGTGCTCCTGTTGTTTATTTTCAATCACTGTAACCATTCTCCACTTGTGATCATTTTGAATTTAGCGCTCATTTCTCTATATGTTCTTATGCCGGTTTATTACAAACCACTGTTCTTTTTTTGTTTTCGTTCTGAAAGTGTGTAAACGCCTTACCTGTTTTATATTTATTTGTTTGCCGATTTGTAAACTTATCAAATGTACATCCACCCTGCCAAAACCCTATGTTAGGGTTGCAGTATTCGTAAATAATTAAATAAATAAAACGCGAGAGTATACACACAGCCTTCCCGAGGAGGAAACTGCGTGTGCCCCCCGTCGTCTTTCAGAACACACACACGAGCCTGCAGGTGCCATTAAACGCGTTCTTTTTATAAGGCCGCGCGACGGAAATGCCTCGAGGACGAAAAAGAAAAAGAGAGAAGAAACACTGTGTCACTGCATAGTATGTGCGCACCGACGACATGTGCACAATGAAGACAAAAAAAATAAAAAAACACACTACAACACACGGAAAAAAAGAGCGTGCCCGTAAAGCGCGTTTAGTGAATGTCGGAAGAGCATATATCCGGCGAGCGTATATAGTGCCGCCATCACGCGGCTGCTTCCGGCACAACATCCGCTTCAACAGCGTGGGACCCGTACACGACTTGCATGGGCCGGCATGTGCGCGAAGACGCTGTCATTTGGTAGGCCTTTAATTCTTTATTTCGTAGAGGAGGATTAAAAAAATATAAGACGCAACGAAGGAGAGGGGGCGGACCAAGTAGAAGTTAATTGATAGGGTAGTAATAACTGACTGCCCCGCAACGTTCATACACTTTGTCAAGAGTATTATCTCGCACTATAGCTACAGGTGGAGTGTGCGTTAAAAGACGAAAGCCCATACGATGCATCTTCAAAGGCGAAAATTTACCGTCGGAAGGGGGTCAACACGCGTAATGCACTAAAAAAATAAAAAATCACCGCGCCACTACCTAACCATACGACGTCATCATGACGTCACAAGACGTAATACGTCATCACGTCACATTGTCGCTCGGTTAGAAACGGCACGATCACGGTGGAATTCCAGAAACAGGTGAGCTACGCAAAGCGCCTGCGATGCAACCGATTCTGCAACACGGGGCCATTGCAAAACTAAATACGTAATATTATATACGCTCAAACCTGACTGTAACAAAGATGGATCTTACACGATAAGCTCGTAATGCCCAAAAATTCGTTATAAAAGTATATTGCTGACACTGCATCTACTAAAATAATTTTTAATTTACTTCGTTACAACCAATAGTTCATTATATCCAGTTTTGTTATATCGATGTTTGAGAGTAGATGCAGGAATCTTCTCAAGTTGAAGGGGGGGGGGTGTAAAACATCGAAGTGAGAGTGAGCAAAAGACGGATTTCCCGTTCCAGTCATTTTGAGCTAATGTAAGAAGACCTCCTTGTTAGAGGTGAGAGCTCAGGAGAGTCGTCCTATAGGCCTTCGCGACAAGCATGAGCTTATCGTCGATGGTTGAAGCTGGCGATATTGTGTTATTTGTCTGATCTCCCTTATATCGGTACTCAACGATCTCACTCAATTGACTTTTTTTTTGCACCGCTCGCGCTTTTACAAGTGCGGAGCACTTTACTCTCTAAACCAGTTTACACCCTTAAGGGTGCTTTTTCGTGTCTATAACTAACACCCTACGACAAGTGTGTTTTACTTGATTAAAACACCTTTATCGTAGGGTGTTATAAATACGGCAAACTTGTTCACAGTGTAGAGGCGACCGGCATTACGAGCTCGCTACGCCTCGCCTGGTCTTTTGCAGTCCGGGATCGGCCCGTCTTCGACCGAGCGACTATGCCGTGTGACGTGACGATGACGTAACAAATTTTCGCTCACTTTTTGCGTCACGATGACGCGCCACAAGGCAACGTACACCGTCACGTAATGATGCGTTTTTTTTTGCCGGGCCTACGCAAGAAGCCAGTTAACTTTTGAGTTTGATGAGGCGTCTAAGGTTTTCACCTTAATAATTTTACGGGTTACGAATTAAGCGTCAGCTTCTGTGAGGCACTGTATACACTAATGGATATAACGCACGGTATGTAATGGTGCTTAAGAAGGTATATACGAATAAACTTTTGCTGTTTCTCCGGATACCAAATGTAGTGTTCACCTTAGGCGACCCCGTAGAGTGCACACCGACCGAACCGTGACCTGCGCCCGCGAGCAGAACCGTGACCTGCGCCCGCGAGCAGAACCGTGACTTGCACCCGCGAGCAGAACCGTGACCTGCGCCCGCGAGCAGCAGAGGCGTGGTGCGCGCACGCCGGTGCACGTTCGGACACGTGTGGCGAACGGCGAGAATTTTCCACCCAGGTCGCGCCCGATCGCAGTGCAACAAGTCCGGGCATGCGAGATGGTCCACGCGTGCAGCTGACAACAACCGTTCCCGCCCCCGATTCCGTCGTGATACACGAGTCGGTGCCGTCACCGATCAGTGGTTCGTAGACAGTGCCAGAATTCTACTGAAGATAAACCACGTGTTCCTGGATACGGCCACTTTTATTATTTTTTTAAAGCTTGACGATCAATTTTTTCTATGACTAAGGCCTTGAAAGTTTCGCTCCGCGGACCCTTGGCCAAACACGGCAAGCGAATGGAGTACAAAAGAGGACCACGTGGCAAGCGCCACTGATGACGTTATGTTTCGTCATCCCTTGACCTCGTAAGCTGACACTGTCACGTGGTCACAGGCGGGCCAATACCGGAACAAGCGAAACACCACTTTGTGCACATCAAAAGCAGACAGCTTCTTGAAAACGGAGCGGGTGGGCGTAAACCCCGTTAAGTGCATGGTTTTGCCCATGAGGACAGGGGACACGACAAGATTTATTTACCTCTTATTGTGTTGCTCTTTCTCCGTGAACGATATATAGAATGCCAGTCTTTCTAGAGTGGTTAAAATCCCCGTCTTTCATTTGTTCCCCTTACCTTTTCCTTTCGTGACCGGTTTACTTCCGACCAATCGACGATGTCACACTATGACGTAAAATGGGTAGTTGTGATGACGTCACAAACTTTATCGGCCTGCGACGTCATCACGTGATGATGAGTTCTTGAATAACTCACACTGACGCCTCCGACGGTCAGTTTACGAGTTTGATGAGGGACCTAAGGTAATGATCCATTTAAGTGAGGCTGCTTCACGGAGCTTGCTCGCGGAAGCTAGCTACGTCCCGGACACGCGAATTAAGGAGACGAGCCGCCGCCCGGAGTCGCCACATCCGCGTCTTAACAAACCAGCTGTTTTATTTTATGGCGATGGGCACCTCAACCTCTCCTTCGTCTTCATTTCTTTGTCTCTTTCTCATCTTACTCGGCTGTGCCGTCGGCTTACGACCTGTCTACACATCTGGACCATCCGGTCCACGTCCTCGTCTTCACGGTGGACCGCGTCGAAAGGGGGGGCCGGAAATAAGAAGAGTCATAAAGATGGGCTGCAAGGACCAGTTGGATAGCGCGCGCGCGGAGGCCGACAACCACCGGCTGGGTCACTGCACCACACAGTAGCAACAGCAGCAGCAGCACCAAGGGCAGGAACAGCAGCTGTCAAAAGGTTTGGTACGCACAGGCCGACCGCATGGATGGCTGGCCGCATCTCCCTCCGGGCCCATGCTAGGCCGTCGTCACACGCGCCCAAGCTCTTCCTCATTACGAACGAACGTGTGCCGCTAATACGACCCACAGCAGCAGCAGCTTCTGCGAGATGGGGGAGCGACAGCTGGTTTTGATACACGCCGCGGGCAACGCATGCACGACACGCTCCGCCGAGTGGCAGCGTTATGTGCGGGCGACGAACGAGGGTCCCGAACGTCAAGTGTGGGTGCGTGAATAAAGGTGGCGATATATGCGAAACACTTGTGCGCGTTATATAAACACCGACCCGATCTCCCCAAACGTAAGCGGGACGATAGTTATAGCGCGAAAACAAAACGACGACACAGAGACAAGAAGGACACGAAAGACACGAGCGCTCGTGCCTTTCGTGTCCTTCTTGTCTCTGTGCCGTCGTTTTGTTCTCGCGCTATAACTATCGTCATGCCATACCAACTAGTCCAAGCTGCCACACTTCTAAGTATAAGCGGGACCTCCCCTTGCCCCTAGTCATCGTTGAGACACGGCAGCAGCAAGGGCTCGACTTTGGACGTCCTGCTAGACGTTGGGGGTCTGTACCGCTGCGAATAAGAGCCTCCCAAGATTCAGTGCCGTGCGAGCTATAGTACCGGGTCGGTCAGGACTAAATTTGCCCCCTCATCCCTAAATTTGCACCGTGACCCGGGCACTCCCGGATGCCCTTTGCTGTACAGTAGTGGGGTTCTGAAAGAATACCTCCACCCATACTTTTCGCCACATAACTCCACCCCAACACCCCCCCCCCCTTTTTTTTGCGAATTTTTTTTTCGCAGGCACACAGTATAGGAATGAACCAGAACAAGACTCACTTCAACGCTTCGTAGCACACATTAACAATGGCAACAACGAAAACGACGACTCCCGACGTGGAGTCATATAGCTCCGATGACAACGAGAAGCGTGCCCGTACTAAACGACAAGACAAACTTCCAGAGAGCGACCAAGACGAGGCGCCATGTGGCCAACGGACGTCCTTGCCTCGTCTGCCTGCCTTCTTCGCCAGAAAAAGAAACGAAAAATACCACGCCGGAGAAGAAGCAGCCATAGCTCATTAGGAGAGGCAGCCAGCCGGCTGACGAATGCCGCCGCCTTTTTAATCCGCGGCCACGCGTGACGTCACACGTCCGGCACGGAACGCTGGGGGGAGGGAGGTCATCGGACGCACGCCCCAAGGCATGTCCACCACCAACCACTGCACCGCGCACGCCGCATGCAGCGCCGGCGGCTCTGCAGAGACGAACAGGGGCGGCGGTGACCATCGGTCTTTTAAGACTTTGCCAACATCCCTCTCCCTCGGAATCCCACGAGCTGAAACCGGAAGCAGAACGTTGAGAGACTCTCGACCCTGACAACTGGATAGAGAGGGGGGGAGGGTGCAAGGGAAGTGCGGGGTGGTTAACCAGGTCGCTCCCAGTTCGCTACCCTACAGTACATGTGCCTTCTCGTGCCCCCGTGTGTCGTTTTGGCGCCTACATCAAAGCTGTTCAAATGATTTACCAAGAAGCCCACATGGCAACCCTCGTTACCGACTGCCACAGAGTACGGTTCGACTTCGGCTGTCTTAGGCGAAGTAGACTGTAATCCAGGGTGATAACGGAGGCATTGCCAGGACTGGCTCCACAGTATCCAGGACTTGTAGTGCGCTTCGAGATGACGGCGTTGTCATTCCGGTGAGGAGTGAGAGCACTGTAATCATGAGTGACGTCGGGACAGCGATAAATGAGACGTCCGTCTTCGTCGCGAAAACTCACTATAGTGCGATCTTGTGCCGGCCCTCTGATAAGAGTGCTCAATGGTGGTAATGGCGGTCACGCGAAAGCTAGACGGGTAACAAAGACGAAAGGAGGTCAAAAAAGGCCGTCCGAGAGAGGGGAATGAGTAAAACGGTGAAGGAATGTACGACTACATCGTTGCTTATCACCGTCCCAAATAGCCACCACACAGAAATTTCGCGTTGACAGTCGACGTGAGACGAGCCAATGCCGGACCCGGAGGGGAGGAGTGACTTCGGGAGGGTGGCGGGTCCGCAAAACGGAAATTAAATCTCGGAGCCGGGAACGGCGGCAGCCGTAAGCCAGAGATCAGCGCGGGAATGTCCGGTCGTGCGCCGCAGTTGAATCGCGTGCCTCTTCTTTCTCTCTCTCTCGCCATTCCCCGGTCCAGCTATTATTCGCCGCACTGCCACTGAACGAACGGTGGAGACATACGCTTGCTTCGGGATAACCCGTGAGGCCGAGCGAAAACTGTAAGCGCGAAAGTGGCGCCGCAAGATGCATAAACAACAACGCCGAACTACGCACGCAGAAAAGAAAAACAAAACAAGAAGCGCGTATAGCGACCACAGGGTCGTCGGGGGTTGTTTGCGAGAGGCGAGAAAATGAGCGAAACAACAGCAAGCAAGAAGCGGGAGAGAAGATGCCAGAGAAGATGCCATTGCTGCTTTGCCTGGAGCCGCGTTGTTTGTTTGTTTGTTTCTTCGTCTGCTTATTCTTGCCAGGTTCCAGAGATGCGAGAAGGATGGAAGGAGATTCTCACGATTGAGACAACAAACGCAAGACCGAGAGGTGTCTGACGTCACTGTTTCCCCAACTTTCATTAATGCATTGTTTGTTACACGCCAGGACCTCTCCTCGGTTGTTGTTGTTGTTTTTTTGTTCCTCCATGAGGGTGAACCGGACGTCGATAACGTAACACCTATACAGCGTGAATGCAGGTGCGGAAGACTGGCTAGCATGGACCATTCGATATAACCGGTGTCGCGGTATAAATGGAACAATATTTGGACTCCCGCTACTGTTACGGAGCGAATACGGCACTCAAACCAACGCAAACCTGCCCTATAACAATAAATGCCCCGCAGGTGTCAGGAGGAACGGGATAGCTCCCGACAGGCCTCGGTGCTGTTTACGGACAATTCAAATAAGAACGCATTAGGGTTAATTAAAACGCACTTTTTTGTTTTCGTTTTTGCACTTGATTGATTTGGTTGATTTGCGGTGTTTAACGTCCCAAAATCACCTTTTTGATTATGAGAGACGCCGTAGTGGAGGGCTCCGAAAATTTCGACCACCTGGGGTTCTTTAACGTGCACCCAAATCTGAGCACACGGGCCTACAACATTTCCGCCTCCGTCGGAAATGCAGCCGCCGCAGCCGGGATTCGAACCCGCGACCTGCGGGTCAGCAGCACTAGACCACCGCGGCGGGGCTCGTTTTTGCACTTGCCGGTACGCTTACGATCGGCATGACTTCGGCTTAGCGGACTTACGTTGTTGGAGGCCGAACAATCATTTGCAACCGGATACCAAAGCGAATTGGTACACTCCCAATTGGCGATTACAAATTAAGAATAAGCGAAGCTCCACCTTCGAAACTGCGATGCACCTGCCAATCATCTCTGGGAGAGAGAGTCGAGCAATAGGCTGTTTCCGCTGTAAACACAACAATTTTTTCGCCGTTGATGTAAATAATACAGATATTAATAATTAAGAGTCTAAACTTAAGATATTACACTTCCCGGAGCAGTAATGTCAAAACATTTGACGTAATTTGCCAGAAGCCTGTCACGTTTTTATTTTTTTAGCCGAAAAGTAGCGGCACGAACATGCGTCTGCATAAGAAAACCACCGACCTGAAATAAGCGCCCGGCCCATGACGTCACGGGTGTGAGCTGATGCGCTCGGATGGGACAATGCGAAAAGTTTGATTTGATTGATTGATTTCTGGGGTTTAACGTCCCAAAACCACTTCATGATTACGAGAGACGCCGTAGTGGAGGGCTCCGGAAATTTCGACCACCTGGGGTTCTTTAACGTGCACCCAAATCTGAGCACACGGGCCTACAACATTTCCGCCTCCATCGGAAATGCAGCCGCCGCAGCCGGGAATCGAACCCGCGACCTGCGGGTCAGCAGCCGAGTACCTTAGCCACTAGACCACCGCGGCGGGGCGCAACGTATACGGCAACACAATATGTTCGAACTGTGCGGTCCGTCAGCTATGGAACACAGTATGTTAAAAGACATCAAACAGCTAACCGAACCGACTAGTGGTCAAGACAAAAGTTCCTTTTCAAGAACAGCAGTCATTCCTTACTTGCATAAGGTGTCACATTGTTTAAAAAAGGTAGCACAAAAAGCTGGAATCAGAGTTGTTTTTTCAGCCAGAAATAAGTTCTCTAGTATGTGCCATCAGGTGAACAGAGAGGACAGAGGGCCTCGCGTGTGTGATAAAAAACACGCAATCAAGTTTGTTGAATGTTGTTTTTGTGCCATTTATGAAATCCCCCTCTCTTGCGGCCGCTGTTACATCGGGCATTCTGGCCGCTGTATAAATGACCGCCTCAGGGAACACCGCAATCTAATGCGGGGTTCTGTTGGCAGCCACTTAGCTGCGCACAGCTCTATTTGTGGATGCCATGCATTGTTTGACAAATGCCAAGATACTTCGACGCTACAGAGATAAAAGGACACGTGAGATTTATGAGGCATTCTGCATAATCAAGAAAGGCGATATGTGTGTCAGTGCACCTTCGATAACGCTCCTCACCAGGGAATTGGCGTATTTGACTAGCGAATGATTGCGCAATCACAGTTTATTTGTTATACGCATACAATCATAACAAAAGATACTCTTTCATGTCACTCGACTTCTCTCCCTCTTTTTCAAGGTTTCGTGTGCTATATATACACCCCTGTACGAAATAAAATTTTGGTTGTAAGTCAGCGCCTCGTCCGTCTCTTCTCTGTCCTGTGTTACGCGCTGTTTTTTTTCACTTCGTTGACCATGTACCAACCGGCCCAAATAAGCACTTTAGTAGTACACTGTATTCGTGTCACCGGCCGTCGGACAGTTGCTAGCCGGAAAGCTTCTATACAACTTGGAAGTGTGGCAGCTTTTGTGTCCTTCTCTCTGTGTCGTCGTTTTGTTCTCGCGCTATAACTATCGTCGTGTCTTTCGTGTCCTTCTTGTCTCTGTGTCATCGTTTTGTTCTCGCGCTATAACTATCGTCAGGCTTCTATACAGTTACAGATTAGTACAACAGAGAGCTGATCTAGTTCATAAGTATTGATTATAAAAAAAGAAGAAAACAGAAAGGGCCTGCACAGACGTACACGAGAAAAAGGTCAAAGGACATAAAACTCTCATTAACAACTGCAAGTGCGCAAAGCGGCGGAAAAGAAAAATGGCGCGAAGACTTATGGGCGAACCAACAATACGGAACGCCTGGAGGTCTACGTGGAAGGTTACAATCGAGGCGCTCGATTTCTCTCAGGGGGCGAAGCTCCTTACGCCGTGGGTCATACGTCCCGTGTCACCGTCGTCGTCATCTCGTTTAGTCCTTAGAATGACCGCTGGATGGCGGTACTTGTATATGATGAAAAGATGCAAGATGGCGGTACTTGTAGTGTTCACTAGATGGACAGACGGACGGACGGACTGGCAGACAGACGCAAGGGCAGACGCAGCGGACGCACAGATGGACGGTCGCACGGACGGAAGCAAGAACGGACGGACGGACTGACGGACGCTTCGTCCCACTCATCACTCACTCACTCCGAGGATACGCTGTGGTTTTTTTAAAGTCCCTGACTGTCCAGAAGGCCCGTGACAGGGCTTCCCAGTCCCGACATGGGTCTTGTCAGGACTTCTCTTCCCGAGAGACGCATCGCATTCTCTTACTTCTGGACCAAATGTATTTTTTCTCTCTCTCTCTCTCTCTCATGCAAGAGAAAGAGAGAAACGTCTTTAGTCACAAATGCATCGAGGAAAAGGGCATGGGAGGAACCCCTAGTCCGGGGTCCCTAGGACGACTCCATCGACGAGTCGGGCCCGCCAGAGCTCGTAGGACCTCGGGAGGGTCCATCGCAGAGAGCATCATCCCACAGCTCTTCGTTACGTAAAGGGTGAAGGAGAGCTTGTGCAAGTTAATCCGGCAGTTGACTCACGCATACACTGACACTATTATTCGTTAAAAAGGAAAAAAAAAGGGAGAACCACCCGTTCATGGGATGAAGCCACAAGGAAAGCCACAGGGAAAAGCCTGTGCCCCCCCCCCCCTTTCAACCCTTCGCCACCTTGCGGGTTTCCGAAGAACTCATTTGCATTGCTCGTGTTCGGGCGCATCGAGCTGTTGATGAATTCGCCCTCGCGCTGCAAATCGCTAGCGTCCTGGTTAGCTCAGTTGGTAGAGCGACCGCCCCGGAAAGGAGTTGGTCCCGGTTTCGAACCCCGGACCAGGAGGACTTCGTCGGCAACTATAATGAGCTTTTTTTTCTTTCTAATACATCAGACCCCAATGGTTCGTTGCGCGTCGCAGGAGTCGATGGCATGTTTCAGAAAAAAAAAATTCAACAATTCTATAGGTTAGTTAATGAGATTACTTCTTGGTTATTCCTGTCATTAATATTACTTCAGATCTCGTTCGTTCATTTTTTAACCCGGTTAAGAGCAACTGCTCGCCTTGTAACGGCCTGTATTGGGCGCTTTACAACGAGCGTTAACACGACCAATGAGATGCATGGAATTGACGAGAAGACGGGCCCCGCCCTCGAAGTGCTCTGCACTTCGGAAGCGTCTCTAGACGCCGCCAGGGCCCATGGGATCATGGCCGTCGTCTAAGTTTGGTCCTCCCTTCTCCTCTCGCACCTGAAAGGGGAGGAGGACCTTTCTGCTAATTAAAAAAGTTTGTTATCATCGTCATGATCTGGAGCCTTATCTTCCGCACACGTACTGCGAGGCCTTTACAATGGCGTATAACCGGTAAAAGGAGTTTATAAATTTATTTTATTTTTTCTAAATTGCCAGCAGCGCCCAAAGGCATTATTGCAGGGGAAAATGCACAGGGTAACATGTTATTACATAAAACAATTATAACCATGAAAACTAGATTAGCACCAAAAAAAAAACTGAAAAATGTAGCTATGAGTGTAACAGTATGCCACTGAAGGACGTTTTTGTGCGACAGTTAGCAATCTCCTCAAGATCCTTCGTATATTTTTACACGCATGCTGTCTTTAGATATACCCCCCGTATTCTAGAACGCCCCTTCACTCAACGCTCCACCTCCAGTTGAGAAAGCCGATGGGAGCGCCATCTTTAGGCAGGGCAAGTCACTGCATATCAGTGATAATTTGCTGCTATTCTTGCGTAGCGCAGCGTCATTTTCAGCCGAGGTGCGGCGCAGTACTCAACTCTTTCAAGTGAAGGGTGAAGGTCGAGTCGAGGAGCGTTTGTGAATATACGGGGGATAGTATCCTCAGTTATGTAGTATGTTCGAGTGGATAGTAACGATTAACCAATAGTAGTATCGAGCCACGCGTTCATTTATTCTTTTTTTTTTTTGGTGCACCTCCATTCCCCGTCGACGTTCGAGCAGAGAGATCCCGGAAGAGAGTTTTTTTTTTCTCTCTAAACTATTTCGAAAACAAGCGTTGTCGCGGTTGCAACTCTGTCGCAACCCGACGAGACCCGGAAAACGGGCAGACGGCCAGATACGTTTACTCCCGCCACCCATAGTACCTCGGAATGTGTAGGGAGGTGACGACATTACATACCTGGCCCAGCCGAACGACTCGACGGCCAGCAATGCGGAAGCCCTGGCCACGCACACACACACACGCGCGCGCGCAAGACCTCCGAAGGATAATCGTTCTTAAAAGTCTGATGGAAGAGGTATTTCACGCCGGCGGCGGCTTTAAGACTCTGTTATAAACTGCTAAATTTCCGCTTTTCTTGTTTTCTTTTGATGGCCCCGCCGCTTGATTGACTGATTGATTGATATGCGGAGTTTAACGTACCGCAGAAGCAGAAGAATAGCAGAAGAATAAAACCATAGTGCAGCCATTAGAACATATGTCACCCGCACAAACGTCTTTCGGTATTCGTTTTTCCCCAATGTTATCGAAAACTGGAATGCGCTACCTGCACATATTGCCGAGTGCACGGATGCAAGGGCTTCTGAATATTTGCTTGACAACTATATGTTACCTAAAATCGTTGGATGATGTGTTGATGTTTTGCTTTCCTTTTGTCATGCGAATGTTGACGATTTTCTTTTGTTATTGTATACAGTTGACATTACTTGAGTGTTTTTATATACCAATTATTACTTTTATGTACTCCCTCCCTGTAATGACCCACAAATGTGGGTTAACAGTATGCTCAAATAAAATAAATAAATAAAAAGCACCACATGATTATGAGAGACGCCGTATAGTGGAGCGATCTGCCAATTTCGACTACCTGGCGTAGTAAGAACCCGAGGTATAGTCGAAACGCGCACCCAAATCTGAGCACACGGGCGTATATACAGCACTTTCGCCTCCATCGAAAATGCAGCCGCCGCAGCCGGGATTCGATCCCGCGACCTGCGGGTCAGCAGCCGAGTACCTCGTCCACTAGACCACCGCGGCGGCTGCACTTTTCTATCCATCGAAAATGCTGTGAGCTTGTGTGGTCGAATTTGGGTGCACGTTAAAGAATATACCAGACGGTCGAAATTTACGGAGCCCTCCCCTACAGCGTCTCTCATAATGATGAGCTGGGTTTGGGACGTCAAACCCTACATGTCACTTAGAAGTGTGGCGGCTTGGGCTAGTTGGAATGACACGACGACAGTTGTAGCGCGAGAACCGAACGACGGCACAGAGACCGTGTCCTTCGTGTCCTTCTTGTCTCTGTGTCGTCGTTCGGTTCTCGCGCTATAACTATCGTCCCGCATGTCAAACATGTTTTGTTTTGTTACATGTACTGCTTTTTGAATGTTAGAAGAGAATTCTGGAGGCCTTGTTATTTTCTTCTAACACGACTATTGACGCGACTTTGGGGAAGATCAGCAGACAATGAAGAAAAGAAGGTGAACGTTATAATGGACCTCTTTCACGGGCCCCATCTGCAGGAAGCGCTTCAGCGGCGCCACCCCGAAACATTTTTGGTGGCTCGCCGCCTCCAAAACCTGTGGGCGCACCATCACGGAGGCAATGGGTGCAAAAGAACGCACCGGAAAGCCTCCAAATTCGCTTTTGGCTCTCGCCGCTAAGGGCGCTGTACCTGTTATACGCGTATTGCCGTAATTGCGATACACACGTTGCAGACAGTAAGGTGGACAGAGAGACAGGTTGCCACCGGCAGGTGCCGAACCTGCGACCTTCGAGTCACTGGCTATAACGCGATCAAAGTCCGTGTACGGCCTCCGAGAGGCGCGCCCAAAAGCGGAGCGGATCTCCCGGAGGCATGCAGCACTCCTTTCGTTGAGGCGCACCCAAGGAGGATTAAAGAAAAATTGCTGGAGTGGAAACTCCCGCAATCCCTTGCCAGCAGAAGTGAAGCCAGCTTTTGCCTTTGCCAAGATGGCGGAAACATGCTCTTTTCGGATAGTGCCCACTTGAAGATCAAGTGGCTTTGATATGTTATGCAAATGCTGCGTTAGTTCTATATTAAAAGATAGTTGTTCCCGACGAAATAACATACAGAAACGAGTATGGATGACTGAATCTTCAAAGAACTTTGCCTCCCATTAGAGGCTCACTAAAGAAAACTAGTAACTCTAAGACGCACTTGGAGCACTATGTGACCCGAAAAAGTTCCCACAGTAAACTTGTTGGGCGTGCGAGGTTAACGCCCCGTTTTAATGCCCCTAGATTGCCGCTACAGCCGCCATCTAGCCAGAGGAACGGCTTCACTTCTGCGCAGCCATTTCCACTCCAGCAATTTTTTTTAAATCCTCCTTGGGCGCACCCCACCCTTCTTCTCATTTGCGTAGAAAGTTGTGAAACCCTTTCGTGACGTCAAAGTGACGTTTCGCAAGAAGAACCGGAAACGCGCTACTCCCCGAACTTCTCGGGAATTCACGAACTCCAACCAACCAATCAACCAATCAGAGGCGGCCGAAGGGGACAGTACAGACAAGGTGGACACATGAAGAACAGCTCTCACGCGGTTATTAATAGCTAAAGGTAAGGCACACTGTCTTCCTACATCGTCCTTCTGCGGCAGCCAGAGACTTGCCGTGCCAAGTTTCAGAAAATAACTTTGACTCAATGTGAAAAAAAAAAAAATGTCTGAAAGTTCTGATGCCACGTGCGGCGCTTAGATAAAGCACGAAGTGCCAAAAATGAAAACTTCGACTTTCATTTAGTCTTCTATTAAGAAACCCATTTGAGGTGCAAAATAATTTATCCGCTTAAATCGATTCGTTGTTTTCCTTTTTTCTCCTTCTTTATTTCAACTATGACAGCTGAAATAAAGAAGAAAAAATGGACATGGGCGAGGCACGCAGCGCGTATAGGGCAGGGTAATCGCTGATCATTAAGAGTACCTGCCTGGATTCTGAGAAAAGGCAAGGGGTTGAGGGGGGGGGGGGGGGACAAAGTTAGGTGGACAGATGAAATTAGGATAAATTTGCGGGTATAAAGTGGCAGCATCAAGCACAGGCTTGAGTTGACTAGCAGGACACGGGAGAGGCATTTGCGCTGCAGTGGACGTAGTCAGGATGATGACGATGATGATGATGATGATGATTGTTCCCCTTTAGCGACCTTTCAAGTGAGATGGTCGTGAGAGAAAATTGACACGGAAGACGGCCTTTTCTGGCAAGTTACTAGAACCTCCGCGATGAGATAGCATAGGATAAGGATTAGGTTAGATTACACCGCGGCTGCGGAGCGGGTAATCTGAAAGAGAAAAACCAACGTACGTGCGTATAGATCTAATGATTAAAAAGGGGAGGGGGGAAGAAAACAATAACAAAGCCCACACTTACGGAAGAAGTCCTTCTTGCACAAATTCTTGGCACACAGCACTGCGAATGGAAAAAGAAAAAAACATAACGTGTTAGACGACAGTGATCACGTGACACGTAATCGGCGAATGCGCAGTAAAGCAAAAGCTTCTCCGTGCAGACGTGTTACTCCTTTGAGTAAACGCCCAATTACTGGGACGAGCAAGAACAAAATACACAATAAATTACTAATAAAGTACCAGTCAGCTGAAAATTGCTTTCTCTTCTCTCGACAAATCACGCAGTATGCCCAAAAAATTACAAGTAGTATGTCCTGACGGTAGTTATAGAAAGAGAAAAGAACGAGGACAAAGGGCCCCTTTGACGTCGTTCTGTTTTCGCGCTATAACTACCGTCATGTGACGCCAACAACTAGCCCAAACCGCCAAAAGTATTAAGCCCGTCTATCAGTTATTGGCTGATTTGAACATGGCACGCGCGCTCGTTACAGAAATCGGCACGGGAGGTCGCTACTTGTCCACGCGTGCGCGCGCAATCACACTGAAAAGGCGCGCATTCGAAGGGGGGGGGAATGCTCAAGGTCACGAGGCGTGCGTGACGTTTTTCTATGGCACCCTGCCATCCCTCCCTGCTTAGGTTCCAGCGCTTTCGTCGGGACGAGAGAAGAGAGAATGCAATTGCAGCATGCGACAAACCTTCGTAAATCTACTCGCACTGGACAGATTCTTAAAAATTTTTGCTGCGTTGAGTTCGTTAGGCAATAAGCGAATTCATTTCATGGTTACTTAAAAAAAGTGTTTCGAGGCTCCTTTAACACCCCAAAACCATCATACTGATAGAATAGACGCCATGAAGGAGGTGGAGGGCAGCGGAAATTTCCACCACGAGGGATTCTTTATTGCATACCTAAATATAAGCACACTGGCGTCCATCATTCTATAGCCTCCGCCATAAACGGGGCCGCCACGGCCGGGATTCGATCCCGCGACCTGCAGCACGTGGGCAGTTGAGCGCCCTAACAACTAGGCAACCACGGCGAGTTGAATTTCAGCGGCCGGTGTCGCAAAGTGGTGTACCGTTGGTGGTAATGTGCCACCCGCTGGTCACACCCCTGACCTTTACCGTATTGCCTCGATCGAAATGTGACCGCTGCGGCCGGAGTCGAACCCACGACCTTCGTCCAGCACTGGTGGCTATCAAGAGAAACATGCCCATCAACTCTGGTGTGACCCAGCGTTAACGCAAGCTATACGCTATTTTTTTTTGTTTCCTTCTTGCGATTGACCACCTCGTCGTCAATTAACATTTTATTGCCCCGCCGCGGTGGTCTAGTGGCTAAGGTACGCGGCTGCTGACCCGCAGGTCGCGAGTTCGAATCCCGGCTGCGGCGGCTGCATTTCCGATGGAGGCGGAAATGTTGTAGGCCCGTGTGCTCAGATTTGGGCCCACGTTAAAGAACCCCAAGTGGTCGAAATTTCCGGAGCCCTCCACTACGGCGTCTCTCATAATCATATGGTGGTTTTGGGACGTTAAACCCCACATATCAATCAATCAATTAAGATTTCATTAACTGCACGTCGATGTACACCATATGATACATCACGCGAAAAGAAGGTACAAGGCCCGCACAAACGTGCAAGGGGGAGGGGGGGACGCGTGGTGTGCGGAACGTGTCGAAAAAATAAAAAATACAGGAAGGAAAGACGTAATCTTGCAGATTGCGAGCGTGAAGGCTGCAAAGGGACAACCACGTTTTTTTTTTTTAATTTCACGCGCAGGCGTCACGAAGTGGCCGAAAAGAGGTGAGCACGAGTGTGACGAGGCACGCGCGGTGTGATGACGCAACACTTCCTTGACTACACCTCACACGACACCGTGTGGTTCAAAACATCGACCCGCGCAGTCAAAAGGCCGCCCATCGGCCAGGAGAAAATGGCCTCCGAGATCGGTCGGGGCGATCTCGGAGCCCTTGATTCTCTAAAGAGAACACGTGCATCGCGACGTGACATTTCCGTATAAAGTTGAAGAAAACGTCCACGAAGAGAAGGCACAAAACGACGGAAGTGACACTTCGGCGCCCAACAAGGGTGGCTTGTTCGCGATTAACGAATGCATGGTGGTCGTTGCTATTGCATATGCGTCGAAAAACCTAATAAGGCGGTATAGTATGACGAGAATTTTTTTGGGGGGTGGGAGGGGGCAAGCGTGAGTTAAATTATGTTTACGCATGTTCGTTCGTGCGTCTGTATGTGCGCGTTTGTATATAACTGCAAAAAAAATTAAAAAAAAAGACGTTCCTGAAATAAACCCAATCTCTCAGTAACCTTTCCCTGCCTTGCCGCATACCTGCTTCAGGGAGTACACCGTGTCCAATTTACCGGGTTAAAATTAGGGGGATCCTTAAGCTTCGCCTTTAAGAGTTGATCGCGATAGCGATATGCTGCCCCTGGTGCGTATACTTCAAACATTTAGTACATGCAGCCGCGGACTCAAGGGAGTAGGCGCAGTAACGTGTGAGCCTTTTGTAGTGGGTGACTGGCTTTAAACAATGAAGTCATTACGATAATCGCATGTTCTCTTGGACAATCCCCCAGAGTGGGTATGTGCCATGGATTCTAGGCTACAAACAAACAAACAAATCTTCTGCAATGTACGCTAGTACCACGCCTCATTACGGCCATATTTCATGTTGTATATTTCTCAATTTTTCGGTCACGCACAAGATGACGATTTTTCGCTCACAACCAGCGAAGGCCGACAATTTCTACGAAACGAGCTCTTTTAACGCTATCCCGTTAAACGTATGCACAAAGATTCAATGAGCAGACGGCATGATAATTTGTTATCGCTCTTTTTGCGATGATGGAAGCACAATGCTAGTCAATAAAGTGCCAAGTTTTTTTTTTTTTTCACGATGATCTAATACAACTTCTTTTTAGGGTACAGTTGGTATATAGTCATAATGCAAGAAAGTGGCACAACACAGAACGAAAGCGGAGACGGGAAAGCAAGAAGAAGCGCACTTTTTTTCAGGCTGGGCGTTGCTGACGCCGACATTCTACGGCGATTAGAAGGCTGGACATCAGCCCGTCACAACCCTCGTTGCACGGCACCTTCCACACCATGTACTCATTCGAGTAATTTCGACGTAGCTTAATTACTTTACGAATGAGTAATGTAATCACTTTCGACTAGCCGTAACTTGCAGACTACTTTGCAGGAGTTGTGCGACGTCAGTGCTCGTTAAAAAAACCCCAGGCGGTCGAAATTTCCGGAGAACTCCAGTACAGCGTCTCTCATAATGATATCGTGGTTTTGGGACGTAAAATCCCGGGTGTTATCATTATTACTTATCAGGAGTTATTTTGCCATATCTTTCAGCAATAAAATGACCTCAGAGACTTGGTTGTCGATATCTGAGGCTACTGAAATGCAGGGCCTCTACGTGCAAACAACCGAGTGCGCAAAAAAAAAAAAATGAAAGAGCGGGTCCAAATTACATTCACATTTGAAGAACTATTCTTTGGATAGAGCGAGATATGCCACAACACATCGATTCGGCCATGAGGAGAAAAGAGCACAATTGGAACGGCGAAAAGACGTCGTCGACTACGACGTGCGGTGCAGGGACAGGTGTCTTCCTGGCGACGAACCACGCCCACCTCCCCTAACATCGTCTCCTCCCCTCACCATCACTTCACCCGTCCGCTTCTTTCTTTTTCAATGGGAAACCAGCCAGCGCTGAGTGCGTCCGATGGGATCACTCCTTAAACGACAGGCGTCACGCAACAGGGAGGGGGGGGGGTGCAGAGAAGGCAGGGGGGGGGGAGGCTTTCTCTTTTTTTCTTCTTTCTCACCATTCCACGCGATTTCGTTTTTTTTTTTCTCCTGCTACGCCTCGAATTCCTTCGAGCGATAAAACACATCAAAACAAAACAAAATACGGAGTCGCAGTGCGGCGCTGTCGGAACAGGAAGCCACAAAGAGGGCGAGGCACTCGGAAATAAAGAGACAAAAACACGCGACCGGCTGGCTGCTAGCAAGGGCAAGGTGGTGCAAGCCCGAAAGAAAGATGGCGTCGAAGGAAAAAAAAAAAAAAAGCCGCGGCGGCGGAAAGGACCCCGCCAAGGACCTCGGGAGCCGATAAAGAGAACGGGGGGTCGACTTCCACGGCCGACGTCGTCTACTAATACGCGAGGGAAGACGTGTGAGTGCCGTGTGTGAGGTCTGGTTTCACGAAGGGGAGACTTATAGGAGACGGCTGCAGGGGTGTTTGTGTTGTATAGGCGTGCCCCTTCTCTCTCTCTCTCTCGCACTCTCTTTCCGAAAGGAAGGAAGAACGTCAAATATTAACAGAAACGGAAGGCCGTCTTGCAGTGGCGAGCAGTTTGAGTCGAAGACTTGGCATCTCAGCTACGACTCAGTCGCCGATACTCGACGAAAAGAGAGAGAGAGAGAAGGAGAGAGTGAAAAAGAGGGCGAGGGCAACAAAGAAAACGGGAGCGGCACGGCGATCTACCGGGAGGACAGGTGGTGGTGGGCAGGTTTACAAGTAAAAATAGAAACAAAACAAAGAACAGTCCCGCATGTACGCGGACTGTCCCTGCGGGACTGTCCCGCGGCATAGTTATGCAGTCTCTGCAACGCGACGAAGAGGTTGTTGTACAACAGCCCTCTCCCTTTCTCTCGCCCACATACCGTCCAAAACGGGCCCCTTTCCGGGGCAGGGCAAGCTAACGCGCCAGGTCTGCAGGGACCGACCACCGCGCGATGCTCTGTCTACCACCCGTCTTTTCGTGAGTCCTTAATTGAGTGCAGTACGGCAAAAAGAAAGGTGGTAATCGGCATACATCTAGTTTTCTAGCTAGACAGAGAGAGTTGGAAAATGTTTACGGTTGTCCGTCGGTTATTCGTCTAGGTCACGCCGGCACAAAGGATGTGTTTCTACCTATACAAACAAATACTGAACCGCAAAAAAAAAAAACGAAAAAAAAAAACGCACCCTCGCTAAAGAACAGTGGAAGCGCCTAGTCTCGTTTTTCACGTTATCACTGAGTTACGCTTTTATTTCCCTTCGAAGCACATCCGGTAGATCACTCACTTCCGGTTTTCAGAAGATTCGTAAAAAACTCATAAAAATCGATTGTTCCGGTTCGAGTTGACAGTTAGTTATATAGGATACATAAGATACCAGATGATAATTTTACTCAACGAAAAAAAAAATCCAACGGACTGTCAGGATAGTTCACAAAGTTAACTGATTGAGTTCACTGAAGTAACGTGAGCAGCTGGGATCACAGCGGCACCTGGCGGAGCAGGTTTCAACCACGCCCTTCTTAGACCGCGGCCTCTGAGATCCGCTTCAGCAGCGATACGAAACAAGTCGTTAACCTAACCGAAACTGCACGCCAGCGCACACGAACGCCGACGAACGAGAACCAGTGCCGGGTACCTGCGTTCTTTTTCTGCTTTTTGTCAGTTTGTACCGTACCGACCCGTCTTGATGAACTACGCCTATCTGTTCATTGGGCGGCATTCTAATTACAAGTGTTACGACCCTCGAAGCGGCCCTCAGGTTAAACCGTTATAGAGGTCGCCGTTTATCATTTGGTGTCTAAAGTCAAGGCACGAGTGAAAATCAAACCCTTCACTGCAAAGTACGAATCCTCAATCTCACTGTCTAAAGAAAAAAAAATGAATCTAGTTTTTGGTTCATTAAGTATTACGGCTTGGTGGCGCTAGCCACCGCCCGATCTAAAGGGTACAGCCATACCCATCCATCCATCCATTATAACGGCATGATATGTAAGAAACTTTATTTAGGTCCGTCGGTGCGCAAACTAGCACGTAGTTGGCCGCAGCTGGTGTACATTAAAACATTGGCAAGGGAGTTTCGACCAAGCTCATCATCACGGTTGGGCTTCGAGGGAGGGCCACTGCCGATCTTTGCCGTACTGCACGCAAATTGCGAGACACCCGTTTCTTAATGGTCGGCGGCCCCCCGTCGATAAAGAGGACCGAGGAGGAGGAGGAAAAGAGAGCAGCAAGACGCGAATCTCACGACGAGCCCGTCATTCTTTAAAAAAGTGAAGCAAGCTGGCCACCTGCGCGCTTAAGAAAGTACATTGATTCCGAGGGCACTCCACTTACACCCCCCCCCCTCCTTCCTCTCAGCGTGCAAGCAGAGGCGCTTTCTCGTCCTTCCATGTACGTTCCTCGCGCGTCACCTCTGCCTTCGACGAAAGCATTGTGACGTCACGAGAAGGATAGTCCGGCCGCCGTTTTGTGCCGATCGATATGTCGTGCCGAAAAGAAAGAATGGAAGTGTGCAGCTATTCGTACTTTCCTTGCAGGCCTGTTTGTCACACCGCGACGTGTACACAACTGACACCACAGGGAATAGAGGTTTTTAAGCAAGATACGCAAACACGTCACGGATATACGACACGGATACTTTCAGTAAGCGCGTACAATGTTCGCGCATGCGCACTCGTCGGCCGGTTCCGCATCGCCGCGTTTCCGTAACTTAGCTGTTTCCGTAGCTAGATAAATAACTCTATTATAGGAACCAACTTCCGGAAAGTTCGAAAATAAACCCGGAAGCAGTTCAAAATAAGTTCCTTTCTTCAATCATGTATTTTATTTCTATCGCCTTTCGGCATGGTTTCAGCTCTGTATAATGGCTATAACTTGCTTTGTATATTGTGATTATTGCATACATTGTGTATTAATAACATAATTAACGTTTAACTTCTGCACTGCTCAATGGTTATATGATCCTCATGTCCTGTTATTATGCTTGCATGTTTTTACGTCTACATCCTTTTTTTGTGTGTAAAAAATTACTGTATGGACCAACTGCCACGCTCTCGAATGAGAGTAGCAGTATTGTAAATAAATAAATAAATAAATAAATAAATAAATAAATAAATAAATAAAAATGAAGCGTCAAACAGTCCCAGCTCTTGAGGTCACGCTTATTGGGAGTTTTCTTACAATCAGTCTCCTTTAATCAAAAAATAAAAAAGAAAAATAAATACCAGTGGCTTAGCCTCGGCTAAGTAAGGGTGTGCGTAAGGTGAGCCACGGACGGACGGACGGACGACAAGCAAGCGAGCTCAAGCTATGGTCTATAGCACCAGGTCACTGTAGTGACACGACACTCCAGAAGCTTTTCAGGCCTTGCATGGAGCGCCAGCTGAACGCCTTGTGACGTCACTACTCGAACGTCATGTCACGTCACTGTTCCTCGGGCATGCGCAGCGCGCCTCTCGATAAGCCACGCGAAACTGCTCAACCTCGACCAGTGTAGCTTACGCTACAAAAAAAAAGACACATTTTCCTTAAAAAAAAAAAAATGTCGACCAACTTAACCAACCTACCCCCTACCTCCAAAAGCTTTGTGCAACTAACGTGGTTGCGCACTGCTCCCAGAATCGGCGATACGTCACGTCACAATCACGTGATCACCATCGCATGGTGACGTCATCGCGTGGCGGTTTTTTTTTTTTTTGCGTCACTCGCACTCAGGGCAGTACGCAGCTAGGATTTTTTTCCCCCTCGACAACTGGTGGTTGATGTGAACGCGTATAAATACTTTAGCATCGCACGAAATGTTAAAACATGAAAAAAATTCGGGTGAGTTAGAACCGCCTGAACTCCTATAGTTACAGTCCTGCTCGTGTTGACGCCACCAACTGGCAATTTTCGCACTTGATATTTCTAAATTATTCAGTACTGAGTACTCTTGGTCCATGCAGGGTAGTTAATACAAACACAAAGACAGCAGTGATAACACAACAGGAATAAAGCGAGTCCAACAACAAACTCGGAAACCTCTAAGGCCACAAAGGTCGGATTTCTGCCAGCTCATGTGTTCGCGATGTGAAAATCACGTGCCATTAGGATCTAGCTGTTTACGATGCTCGACTACTAACCCTCGTGCACTTAAGATTTAAGTGCACGCTGAAGAACGCCTCATTGTCGAACTTTCCTGCAGCCCTCCACAACAGCGCGCCTTTGCGTGTTTTTCAACTATTATTATTATTATTATTATTATTATTATTATTTCTAGTAGTAGTAGTAGTAGTAGTAGTAGTAGTAGTAGTAGTAGTAGTAGTAGTAGTAGTAGTATGTTTTCCACACTACAGCCAGAGTCTTTCAATACTTTTGGCATTGAGGGAGGGAGGGACTCTGCTACTACTACAACTAATGATGACCGCTGGTCATTGAGGCGTGATGACGATCGTGATGATGATGATGACAGTACTACGCGAAAATTGGCGTCTTGCGCAAAAAAAAAAGCCCCAAGACTGAATTTCTTCAAGCAGCGGCAGCGCCACCACGCAACGGAAGGCGCAAATTTCTTCGACGTACTATATACAAAAAATGTAACTCCGCGCACGACATGCACTGGAGTCGTTCGTGCTCGAGCGGGCGAACTCCACTCGGGCACCGGAATCGATCAATCAGACTCGTCTCTCTCCCACGCCAAGTCAACACGACTGAATGCAGGAACAGCGCAACCTAGAAGTAGTTACTTCGTAACTTCGGAAGCGAAAAAACAAGGACAGAAAAGTTTGCGCTGTTCCTGTTGCGCTGTTCCTGCATTCAGTTATGTCCTACCAACTTGGCCAAGCTTCCACGCTTCAAGTCAACACGATCGCGCAAGAGCCTGCGCGTTCGGCTTTGCCGCATAACCGGATGTTCGCGACTGCCCGCAGTTGCTAGCTGGAGTCGTTTTATCGCATGGAGGAAGGAAAAAAAAATATCCTTCCTCCATGTTTTATCGGAATCGTTGATGGAGTCTCCGATTCTTCCGGTACGTATCTAGCGGATGGGGGGGGGGGGAGGGTTTTTTTTTATTCAGCTCCTCCTTCAACCCCTCCACGTGTGTATTTGAAGAACAAGCGCTATGTAGCACAAACCTCCTGACCCACATCTCTTAAATGACGTCCGGTCCTTCGAGATAAGGCTACTCGAGCAGCAGATAAGAAGTGCGAATACTCCGGCCTACACGCGACCCTCTATAAATGACTCAATGCTTGCGCGGGACATCTTCAAAACCACGACAATGTTACTTTTTTAAAGAACGCTGAATTGAAGCACCATAGGTTACGAACGCACGTAGGAAGGCTGCGGAAAAAAAAACAAGCACACCGTGCGAACAAATGCAAGTAAAGCACAGAGTATGGGCATACGAAAACAAAAGCAACCCTTTACGAATACACATCATACTGACACGTGCTAATAAAAAATAGGTAATTATTATAAAAACATTAGCACTTCTAAAGGTTTACCTACAGCCGAAGTTTGTGCCCGTCCTGTGCAATTGTCCTTATTCGCCCGATTCTTCTTTCTTTCCTTTTTTTTTTTCACGCAGGAGTTTTGTAACGTGTGCTCCAGAATGCACCACCTAGCCCAAACAAGCGCTTCACTGCACTGTAAACCAGCTTAGAGTGATATATCCGTTTAGACTTATTTGTAGTGTTGATCACGTGTGCATGCGTCACACTTAATTGTGGCCGCCTTTCGTTGCGCTGTGTTCCTCCTTAGACGGATAGTTTATCGTTCGCGGGCAGTATATAGTAGTAGTAGTAGTAGTAGTAGTAGTAGTAGTAGTAGTAGTAGTAGTAGTAGTAGTAGTAGTAGTAATGAATACAACAACAACAGGCGGGGCCGGTTTTCATATCTAAGGCCGATTCCTTACAAGCCTCGTCAAACGCGAAAACGTATATAGCGTCGGCGCACGTCCACACGAGTAATGCGAAAAAAAAAATCACCAACGCGCAATGCCCCCCCCCCCCCCCCAAATACGACTTCATCGTACACGTCCCCGATCGCCAACATTTGTGACGTCACTGCGAAGTAACAATGACGTCACACGGTGAAGTCAATCGCACAATATCGCCTCTCCGTACAATATGGGCCCATCACGAAGGCAGTGTCCTTCGTGTCCTTCTTGTCTCTGTGTGTTCGTTCTGTTCTCGCGCTATAACTACCACCATGTCATACCGACTAGCCCAAGCTGCCACACACCAGTGAGGCAGTGTATAGTTGCTGTGTATAGACGCTTCAGTCTATACGTATACGCTCCGTATCTCGCATGGAGGGCAAAATTAGCGTGCCTTGGGAAAGCAAAGAAAATCGGCTTTTTTTTTTTTTTTCAAAGGTCCATCAATTTTGAGCGTCGCGTCGATGGTTCTCGCGGATTCGGATATATACGGCGAAAAGCTTTTCTTATATGCATATACAACAGGCGTGAGCGAGCTTGAACTAGTAATGACACTTTACACAGTACAGCATGCACAGCCTGTTGACAAAGTGATTCATCGATTGGGTACACGTGCACCTTCATAGACACAGTGAGTTGTTACGGTTGATTGATGATTTATATGTGGAGTTTAACGCCCCAAAACCACCATATGATTATGCCGCAGTGGAGGGCTCCGGAAATTTCGACCCCCTGGGGTTCTTTAACGTGGCAGTGAGGAGTCAGATTAGTTACAGAGAGCTTTCGGGGAGAGTGGCGGATCAATACAATCGATTGAAAAGAAGAGAATAAAGGCTTCCGTAGGAGACCCTGCGAGTACTTTTCACCAACGGCTCAGCCTGTATACAGACATACCGTGCAGCCTCTCTTCGAATAAGTGTGAAACACTCCCACCACTCGACGAGAACACCGGCAATACTCCGCGAAACGCGAGCGTGCTTTGAAAAGAGTCCGACTGTACTATAGAAGCCCAACAACGAAGCGTGCCACGTCCCGTTCCAGGTGTAAGCATGCGCGATCAATGCGAGCCCCCCCTCCCCCCCGAATTGCACCGGCACCCCAGTCAAGACAAAATAATATGGCTTTAGCGCAGCTCAGTTCGAGCGTGACGGAAAAAAGTAGCGCTCACACTGTCGTCTGTGTTTTTTTTTTTCCCATAGAGTTTCTTAATACACACTAGAGGGAACTCCGGCGCTAGTGCCTATGGGAGCTGCAACGCACGGCGCTTCAGCGAGCATGCGAATGATGGGTAGTACCAACGCCTCCTAGATTTCCCGTGCCTGCCGGATTATCGGCGGTCACTTGGCAAGCGGCGGTCGTCGGAACTATGGTGGTGGCGCCACTCTAGCAGGGGGTGTCTGCAAATATGTTTTTACGTTTTCGGAGCTTGTATGTAACTACAATAACGTAAAAAAGTTTTGAAAAAGCGTAAACGTAATTATAATTAACCCTACGTAACTGACGCCGTCATTCAGCAAACAACTTTTTTAATACAAGGCATCCTCTGAAATTAGTAGCAAACGGCAAAATTACCGATCTCAAAGGCCAAGTACAAAGACCCTTACCCCTACGTAGGAAGCGCCGCCATAAATGACCGGCGTTTCGTGCTCATTGCTCTCCGGCAGACACGGGAAATCTAGGAGGCGTTGCTAGCACTGGTACACACATTTGTCTAGTTTTCGTACTTCTGGCCTGCTTCTGGCTCCGTGTGTGTTCGCTTGACTTGGAGTTGTTGTTTTTTTTCACGAAAACGTAAATTAGCAAATGTTCACCGTTTGCGCTTTACAACCTTATTTATTTAGGCTTACCATTTTGAATCAAGTCATTAAGTTCAAAAGGGTTTGTTCCTTCTTTCAAAACAAAAGCGTAACCAGCAGTAAACGAAGCCGCAAGTACGATTCGCCACCCGCAAGTACGAAGACTAGGCAAATGTATGTACTACCCATCATTCCCATCGATCGCAGCGCCAGAGTGCCCTCTAGTTAACTTTGGGAAACTCTATGGGTTTTTTCCCCCCTTCTTAACCGTAGAGTACCTTTCCTTCACGCTCAAACTGAGCTGCGCTAAAGCCATATGATTTTATCACGCACCAACTCCTCTCCCAGTCAGCAGTACCCAGTCAGACGCTTTAGTCTACGTATATGTTCCGTATCTGGCATGGCGGGCAAAATTAGCGTGCCTTGGGAAAACAAAGAAAAATAACCGACTTTTTTTTTTCTCAAAGGTCCATCAATTTTTAGCGTCGCGTCGATGGCTCTTGCGGATTCGGATATATACGTGCGGAGGTATATATATATGGACGTAGTGCGTTACACCGATTACACTGTATGCATGAGTGCATAGGTCGTTAGATCGACATTGGTGCGGCGAAAAGCTTCCCTTATATACACACACGATATAGGCGTGACCGAACTTGGACGCTTAATGACACTTTACACACAGACTGTTGACAAAGTGATTCATCGATTGGGCACACCTTCATAGGCACCAGAGTGAGTTGTCAAAAAAATGTGGGAGTCAAAATATTTTTTAATCACACTACAACGGTTATAGAAAAAAAATGGCGTTGTGGCAATCAATCGTTCAATCTGATTATCTGTCTATCGACTTAGCTACAGACGCCTCATAATCCATTTCTATTGATCCAGTTAATCGTTCTTAAACAAAATCAATATTTCTCTCTCTCATTTCAGAACGCACTTTACCTATTCATCTGCATCGACCTATCTATTGCCGATCTGTCTATACCTATCTATCAAGCTAGCAGGCAAGGAAGACCAACGTGGAAGACGATCACGTGTCGCCACACGAACTAATATTGGAAAATCGCCCAGTGTGTGTGTGTGTGTGTGTACCAGTTGTAAAGGGTACAAGGGTGTGTGCCCAAAATACAAGTGCCGGAAGTGCAACGGCGTGGGTGTCAGAAGGGCCCCTAAACCACTCAGAGTACAAAAACGAAATTGTGGCTTCCTCTTCACCTTCAGTGCCCCTTCTTACAGGCGATATCTTCCTCCTCTCGATTTTCTTCACAAGACACGTGACCGATGTCGAACTGATCGATTGATTGATATGTGGGGCCCAACTTCACAAACCCGCCATATGATTACAAGAGAGACGCCGTGGTGGAAGGCTCCGAAAATTTCGACCACCTGGAGTTTTTTTTTCTTTTTTTTTGACGTGCACCCGAATCTCGGCACACTGGCCCATAGAGCGCTTTCGCCACCATCGAAAACGCAGCCGCCGAAGCCGAGATTCGAACCCGCGACCTGCGGGTCAGCAGCCGAGTACCTCCGCCACTATATAGACCACCGCGGCGGGGCGTGGTCAATGTCGGCGCTTCAACGATGATCCGATCGCGGTTTTTGGGGAGAAAACCGATCACGGTTTTCCGCCCCCAGCTACGAGAGGCAGAAAAGTGCGTCCTTTTTATTTCTTCATCTCTCTCTCTCTCTCTCTCTCTCAGGGTTTCGCGCTTTTCGGCTACGCGCTGTTAACTCCGCTAGCGCAGCCGAAAACGCCCGAAACAAAGCACTGCGCATGGCACAGACACGGAGAGGTGGAAAAGGTCGAATCCCTCTCCCAACCACGCAATTTTTCAAGTTAGCAAGTACACCTACATGTACAGGCACACGTACAAACCAACGCAGAAGGAGGAGGAGGAGGAGGAGGAGGAGGAGGAGGAGGAGGAATGGAAGAAATGAAAGGCAGGGAGGTCAACCAGACGCACGTCCGGTTTGCTACCCTGCACTGGGGGAAGGGGTGAGGGGATTAAAGGAGAAGAGAGAGAGAAGTGAAAGGCAACGTGTGTGTAGATGTGACCTTGTCCATTGCACGCTTATAAGCGTGCAATGGACAATGTCACATCTACACAGGAACTTACTTAAAGTGCGGTTGTACCCCCCAACTGTCACACACAGAAAATAAAAAAGAAATTGTGCCTCGCTATACGCAAATAAAATTGAACGCGCACGATGGCTCTGTGCAGTATACAGGCTTGAGAGAGTTCATACCAAAGTCGGGTACGAGAATGCACACAAGTGATGCATCTCTCGCACTTGGACCAATAGAGGACCTCGTTTCCCCGTGACGTCACGAGAACAGACTGCTGGCGTAACTGATTGCGTCGCGGAGGCAGAAAGCACCGGACAGGAAATAACGCGCTCGTTTTTTGTCTCTTACATTGAGCTAAAGGTCGGACCATTTCATGCCGAGCAAACAAGTCACGTAGTTAACTCTGCATCATGTGTTCTTTGGCAGAAGAACTGACTATTTGGGCGAGTTGGACACTGTTCAACATAATAGGAAACAACATGATGATGATAATAATAACAATAACTCTTGGGTCGATATGATCACGAGGGACGCCATAGAGCGGGGCTCCGAAAACTTCGACCACCTGAAATAAACGGCAGTTTTCTTGAAAAGTTTTGTCAACTGACATCATGGCGGCGCAGGCAGAATTTTATTTTTCTTTTTTTGGGGGGGGGGGGGCGCCACTTTAAAATGGTCACTTTTCGCACTGTATGTCATGGAACGAAATATTTCGGGAGGGACCAGGGGAGAGGGCGGAAGGGGGGAGGCACGGCCTGGTGTACCATCTCCCATGGCTGCGCCACTGGCTGACACAGTTTGTTCCTGGTTAGTCCACCTTTAATATTTCGCATTTATCCTCCGTTTGACGTCATCAGCGTGTGTTCACGACGTGTCCATGGTGAGTGCTGCGGGTTCGTGTCCCTTTCTTTACCCTTGCCCTCGTCGCATCGCGCCGACGAGTCCGCCCAACATGTGCCTTCGCGGGAGCCGCTACTCCAGCTATTCCTGGCTCGGCCAAGGCCCTGTACACGACGCACGCAAAAAAAAACACGACGATCGATTGATGATTGATTGATATGTGGGGTTTAACGTCCCAAAACCACTATATGATTATGAGAGACGCCGTAGTGGAGGGCTCCGGAAATTTCGACCACCTGGGGTTCTTTAACGTGCACCCAAATCTGAGCACGCGGGCCTACAACAGTTCCGCCTCCATCGGAAATGCAGCCGCCGCAGCCGGGATTCGAACCCGCGCCCTGCGGGGTCAGCAGCCGAGTACCTTAGCCACTAGACCACCGCGGCGCGGTCACCTGAAAGATCTGACGTTGTAGGCACGGTATTACTGCGTTTGCAAATGCAAAAAAGAAAAAAAGAAAACAGTTTGAACCAAACTCTTATCACCTCCCCGAAAACAAATGGTAACAGCCCATAGAAAGATGGCAACCCTGGCTCAGCGGCTCTGGTGTGAGTCTTTCAGTCAAAAACACGAAGGAACGCAACCGTTACAACCAAAAGTAAGGAATTTACGCATTACAAGCTTAAGTTATCGCCTTTCGATCTGCGAGGGTTGTGCTAAGACCGAGCTCTTGGGACCGAGGCAATGCCAAGAAGATGCCGCAGGGCAAACACCACTTGTGCGAAGTTCCCATCGCTGGCGTGACATGGACCGCAGCAAGGACTCGCATCTACTGCATATATAGACTACTATATAATATAGCGCCGTCATATTTCCCTCCACAAAATGTCTATTTCTGTTTTGGTTTCTTTGTTGTTGTTGTTGTTGTTGTTTTCAGCGCGACGGCGCAGTCCCCGTTTGCGCATGCTGCTCGGTTCCCACGGTGAAAGAGAGAAAGTCTCGTTCCCTCCAAATCTCACGCCGAGATCCTGTTTCTCAGCCGATTCCCCCCCCCCCCCGCCTCATAACGCGGCTCGCCGACGCTCTCGTTCTACAGGTATATAAGAAAATAAAAGTTAGAACGAAGAAATAAAACCAAGAAATAAGGAAACCCGACGAATAAAGAAAAAAAAGAACTCACAGTATCCATTACGCATTCGTATAAAACGACTAGACGGCGAAAGCCTTCTTCTTCTTCTTGTCGGTCGACGTATTGATCTAAACCCCGCATCCCTCCGAAAGCTGCACTGCACCTACCGTGGATGTGCACTGCCTCCGAGATCGGCCCAGCTTTACCCAGGCGACGATACCACGCGATGACACACGAGTGACGTCACGTTATACAATGTGACGCAGACGTCACACATTTTCGCAATCTGTGACGTCACGACGGCTACGTGATTAACGCAGCGCTAAGAGAGGGGCGATAATAGAACTGCACAGAAACAAGCACGCAATGTTTTCCCCTGGATTTACTGGGTCGACAAATAACGCTTTCGCACACGTGCGCGTAAGACGCGTAATGGATCTGTTCTTCATATCGACATATCTAACTATGCGATACACATGTATAACACACGTATACGGAATTATCTTTTGTCCCACCAGACAAGTCCATTTGAACATTCGCGCTTGTGTTTGTGAAGCTAGTGTGTATACTCATCCTCTAAGCGGTGCGCATTAACGTAGCAATTGATACAAGCTCGTACCCCAAACAGGCACCCCATGTCGTGATGACGTCATCTGGTGACGTCATCGCGAGACGACTACTTGCATCACTTGTGTTGACGCCAACGGTCGATTTTTCTCATTCGGTAGGAAATCGTCAGAAAGAAAGAAAGAAAGAAAGAAGGAAAGAAAGAAAGAAAGAAGAAAAAGGAAGGAAGGAAAGAAAGAAAGAAAGAAAGAAAGAAAGAAAGAAAGAAAGAAAGAAAGAAAGAAAGAAAGACTCTGAAGGCGCACGCCATCACGTCGACGTACACAGACATCGCCGTTTCTGTGATATACGTACAGATGGCGCGCGCCGCGGCTCCACGACCACCAACACCACCCCAACTGCCTAACCATCACGCGATCGTCCCATCGGTGGCATAAACACACATCCAGCAACACAAAAGAGCGACACACCTGGCTGGCGTATATACCTCAGTCACACAACGCCGGTGTGGTGGGGCATTGACCCCCCCCCCCCCCCCCTCTTCCTCGCCCCGGCTATACCTTCACCGGAGGTCCAATTTACGTGCAATTGCGGAACGACGACTGATGTATAAGTGGGAAAAAAAGAAACCGTGCGGAAGGGGGAAAACTGCACAGTGTTGGCAGCGAACGGCGCCCCAGAATTACCCACACGGGTAAAAAAGATGAAACGGCATGCATGTATGAGAACTGTCCACATCATGACACGCCGAGACGCCGTCTTAAGTCCGAACTGTTCGCATTGGACCGCTGACCATTTAGCATGAAAAAACTTCTGGGCTCGTGGCCAACTGGACTTTTACAGTCACACGCTTTAAAAGCATTAACACGTTTTTTTACAAGACAGCGGGATTGCTGACAAGTATTAAGAAAGAACAAACTTTCATTTGTAACACATGTACTTATTATGTCCAATATCATGTGACACCCATCACGTGTGTGTTGTGAAATGAATGACGGGTTGACTATTATGTACATACGAGCGAATGCATCTTTATAAGGACCAGACGTGTGCTCTGCTGTTTTGTGCTGGTGGACCGAACATTTACTTACCATTGTGATATCTGCGTATAAGTGTGTCTTTGCATATCTGTGCCCGAGTTTTCTATTTTCCATGCACTGCTTTGTATGTTTTGCTTCAAGATACGTGTTCAAGTTTCAATCAACGGCTAAGGAGTAGCCGGCGCCATAATGGTGCGCCAACATCTCCTTATATATCATATCAATAAAAAAAAATCGGTGCATACTGCGATCCTCACCGGCCGCGAAGTTCTGCTCCCACGGTTCCGTTTTGATTTTATAATTTGTGTGTCCATTCGGAGTGGTGTAATAACGCTCATCACCACAACTCCGTCGGGATCCACGCAGAAATCTCTGTATAGTCGATCGGGAGGCTGGACTTGATGAACTGCCCTTCCCCTTCACCTTTCTTTCCTTTCTTCTTTTTCGAGGAGTAGATTCAGGCTCCACTAAACGCGTTGTTGTTGTTGTTGTTGTTGTTTTTGGTTTGTTGTTGTTGTTGTTGTTGTTGTTGTTGTTGTTGTTGTTGTTGCACAGGTACAGGAAGAACGTGAGAATACACGGCATGTTGGCGTAAGCTATCTTCAAATAGTGAATTTCTCGCTAACGCCTTCGCAAAAAAAAAGAGGGGGGGAGGACAAACAAACAAGTGGCACACAAACGAACATTCGCTACGGACACCTCGTTTGGTCGCTGCCACTATTTTGGTTGTTTGCGCGAAAATTCACCCGCGATAACGACATTCATTTAGAGACGCGAGCAAAGTCTAAACCTGGAAATGAACTCCTTTATTTTCACATCGTACATTCCCTACACAATTTCCAGGTCAATAGCCGATTTTTCCCTAGCGGTACCGAGGATTTAAAAAATAAATAAACTGCATGCAGCTCATTGTTGCCCGCACGACCGGAATAAAATGCATACTCCGTGTCGTCGGAGTTTTAGGTTACGCGCTTTTGAAAAAAAAAAAGAAAGAGTACTGAAAAAAAAATTGCCCGCAGCTTCCCTCGGGGGAACACTGAGGAGGATGCGGAGCATATAATTGGTTAACGGGGTGTTAAAGTGCGACTTACTTGGGTCGATGGCTAAATTGGTTAACGTGGTTGTGAAATGGGGTGTTAAATTGCGACTTACTTGGGTCGATGGCTAAATTGGTTAACGTGGTTGTAGGAGGGGGTGTTAAATGAGTGAACACGTACACACGTATGCGAAAAGGCGGCGCTGGTCGAAGGGACGTCGATCATTGTGTTTGTGGATTCGTTGGAATTCATTTCACCGCGACCTTGGACGTCGACGCGCCGTACAAACCAACCGACGAGCGGCAACTGAGCGAGCGAGCGCCGACCTTGAGTATATATACAGCACGACGGCGCATGCACTGTCAGCTGTTGAATGTTCTCGAAGCGCGACGCCACATGCGCGTCCACTGGAGAATCAGGAGAATTGTAGATGTCGAACGCGGTGTGTAGAGGAGGAAGGGTGCACAGATGGTGGAGGAGTGAAGCGCGCGCGGTGTGTAGAGGAGGAAGGGATGCACAGATGGTGGAAGAGTGGGCGACGGCGCGACGGCGCATGCGCGCGCGTCAGCTGTCGAATGTTCGAGAAGCGGTGTGGACGGCGCGGACGGCGCGGACGGCGCACTACAAGGCGCGAGTATAAGATGCTCCGCATCTAAAAGAGAAAGTTAGGTGGACAGACGAGATTAAGAAGTTTGCGGGTATATATTGGCAGCAGCAAGCACAGGACCGAGTTGACCGGCGGAACATGGGATAGGCCTTTGTCCTGCAGTGGACGTAGTCAGGCTGATGATGATGATGATTATGATGGTGATGATTTACTACCAATCATACCCATGCTGGCTGAAGCACCACGCTTTGCATGCAGCCCTCGTAGACACTAGCGTCAGAGTTACCTCTAGTGTATATATAGGAAACTCTGCGGTGAAAACAACATCCCGGGCAAGGTGTGGGTCCCTATATTTGCCCATCTAATATGCCTGTCTTCCTGCGCCTGAGCGTGCGTGCGTCATTTTTGATCGCGCTGCAGAAACAAACAGTACAAGCACGCGCGCCCGAACAAGCACATCTTAACGCTACGCATATCTCAGGCATTTTTGCGTTTTCAGACGTTTTGTTTCTAAAACATTTATAAGACCCCACCACGGTGGTCTAGTGGCTAAGGTACTCGGCTGCTGACCCGCAGGTCGCGGGATCGAATCCCGGCTGTGGCGACTGCATTTCCGATGGAGGCGGAAATGGTGTGGGCCCGTGTACTCAGATTTGGGTGCACGTTAAAGAACCACAGGTGGTCGAAATTTCTGGAGCCTCTCCACTACGGCGTCTCTCATAATCATATAGTGGTTTTGGGTCGTTAAACCCCGCAAATCAATCAATCAATCAAACATTTATTGGGGAAGTATAATCCAGTGCCGACACGGCGGCTCAACTTATCTAAAGCGCCCCTTTAAAAAAAAAAAAAACAGACGGATATAGTTTACGTCGGCGGCTAGCGTTCGACGTTAACCAGATCGCATGTACGGAAGCTATAGATAATCAGATATAACCAGATCGCAGACGCGGAAGCTATAGACTACATACCGGTTATATTCTTGACCATCAACTACACACTTCCTGTTAGGGTCAGACGCTACTTTGGGCCGCCTTTGTTGAAAACATTTTAGTTGTTTCCCGCTTCGCACATAGCCACAGGCGATCCGTCGGCAAGTTTTCGATATTTTTTTTGTTTGTTTACCTCGGGGGCCGACGGCGGCGTCTGTTCTATTTTCTGCGGGCGCCTTGTAATGATCCGGTAACGTCGGTTTCACGTCGTGAAAAACCAACACATAGCGAAACGGCAAGCGCGCGAGTAAATGCGACTAGGAAGGCTGTTAAAGCACAGTCTCATTTCGAACATCATCATCGTCATAATCATAACTGTGCATCGTAATCTTTACCGTCATCAAGGAACATGATCATCATTTCTTTTTTTATTTATTTCTAGCTTGCCATCATCTCGAACATGATAATAATAATAAATTACCATCATATTCCTTCTAATTTCACCTTATTTATTTCGAAATAATTTTCGTAATTTAGCATCATCCTTATGATTTAGAGCGAATTCGTCATGACTACTATCATGATTCTATATTTTTTTATTTACGTTTACCAAAATATGGGAAGGCAGGCTACGTCAGGGTCGGTTATCCAAACATCAAAACAGTAATGTACAAAATAAACAAACAAACAAATAAGAAAAAATGTTGACTATAATAGCCAGCATCATTTAGCGTCGTACTCTCGGGCATCAACATCATCATCATCAACGTCGTTTCGCTCTATTTATTTCATCATACACAGGTGTCGCCATTTATTTCATCATACACAGGTGTCATACTACTACTGTCACTAGTACATGCTACTACTACTACTACTACTACTACAACCTCAACCACCACTACCAGCAAGCGTCTCACATAATCATATGATGGTTTTGGGACGTTAAACCCCACATATCAATCAAATAAACCACTACCACCAACGCTACTACTACTACTACTACTACTACTACTACTACTACTACTACTACTACTACTACTATTACTACTACACCATCACGACGACGAGGACAGCACAGGGTAGACAAAGAAAAAAAAACCTTCGCAGTGAAAACACCAAACAAACCAGCGGACGGGCAGGCTGGCAATATAGAGATAGGGAAAAAAAAACAAATACGAAACTATGGGCTTACGAATTTTAATAACGCGAACGAGTGAGGCTTTGTCTACCCGAGTGGGCCCTTCGAGTGGGCCCTTCGCTTCCCGTCGTTCACGCTTGGGGGAGACACACGCGCAGGGCGGCGCGAACTCATCACACTCGCGCAAAAAAAAAGAAAGAAAAAAAGACTCAGCGTTCCCCCTTCATTTTAAATTTCACGCGCACGCGCTCAAACACCCCCTCACGCGTCCAGTAATGACAGGCGCGTGGGGAAAGAAAGAAAGAAAGAAAGAAAGAAAGAAAGAAAGAAAGAAAGAAAGAAAGAAAGAAGGAAACGAGTTCAAAGAGTCTTCCGTTCCGCCAGGTTCCGCCCGCATGCGAAATGACCCCCGGGAGCAGCGTTGCATATTCACTGTATAGTATAGCTGGCAAAAAAGCATGGCTGGAGAGCGTGGCCACATACTACTATACGATGCGATACGCCGCGGAGAGGCGTTGTCGTCGGAAGCGGAGCTGGGCCCGAACGAAGAACGGGAGCGAGAACAGGCTTATAGCCCGCCGAGTGAGAGCGTGTCGTCATCAACACCGATCGACAGAGCCACCGCTTCCGCATAGCCCCCCCCCCCACCTTTTCATTCACACCCTCTCTCTCTCTTTATCGTTATCTAAAAGGCGCGGCGTGCAGCTTACGGCACGTCTCCTTACCGTAAAGACTCGCTTAAGATGGAGCTAACACTTCGGCCAAATATCTATACCGAAGGAATGATGATTGATTTGATTTGTGGTGTTTAACGTCCCAAAACCACCATATATGACTATGAGAGACGCCGTAGTGGAAGGCTCCGGAAATTTCGACCACCTGGTGGTTCTTTGACGTGCACCCAAATCTGAGCACACGGGCCTACAACATTTCGGCCTCCATCGGAAATGCAGCCACCGCAGCCGGGATTGGAACCCGCAACCTTGCGGGTCAGCAGCCGAGTACCTTAGACACTAGACCACCGCGGCGGGGCATATACCGAAGGAAGTAATACAATGATGCCGGCAACGCAACGTAGTAATAGACTTAATTGACGGGGTTTCACACCCCAGGACCACGAGCGGATTTACGAGGGACGACGAAGCGAAGACCTCCCACAAATGTTCGACCATCTGAGGAGGTTGCCATCTGGACCCCCCCCCCCCCCCACCCCCTGGACCGATCTGGAATGCGGCCGCAAATTCGAACCCGCGAGTTTCGGACGAGCAGTCGAGCACCGAAACCACTAGACGACGCCGGCGCCACCACGCCGAAATTTTGTGCGTGCAAATGCATACACTGATCAAGAAATGTTTCGTGCCATTGTTGACACCACCGTTTTGAGGCGTTCAGCAATGACCACCAGACATCGGAGTGTCCAAACGTGACGCCTTTCTGTACAGGTGTTAAATATGTTTCTTGTATCTTCAGAAATGCGGGCTTTAAATTTCGATGGCAACCTTATACACATCGGTAGAGGGGAAAAAAAAAAAAGGAGTCAGGGCAATATGGAAGCTTCTGATAAAAAAAAAATTCGTCAACACGTTAATCATTCGTCAACACGTTAAATGATTGTGTTTGTTGTTTTGTATTATTATGTATTTATTTTTACTTTAATCTCACAACATACGAAGTACGAATTTGTGGTGTTTTTTTTTTACTCTTTCGTCCGGTGCATGCGTTATTACGAAATAATTGCTATGTACCTCCTTGTGTTCACTATGAGTGTATGAAACACTCACCCCCAAGCAATCTTTACGCCACTTATTGTTTCGACTGTGTCCCCTTGTAACTGGCCACCTGCCTTGGACTGAAGGGTCTGCAGTATGTAATGAATAAATAAAATAAAATATGGTAGCGCAGACAAAGGACATGGACAGCGCTGTGTTGTCTTCAATGTGCCTTCTCTTGTCCATGCCCTTCGTCTGCGCTAACGTATATTATCATGCTATACCATACACCAACAAGCTCAAATCGCCACCCTCATCGTGAACAAGTGTTGCCGCAACCAACCAAGCCACAACCCCTCCTCGAAAAAGGTAATCCCTGAAGCTAAAGGCTTGAGCGGTACATAAAAAGGAAAGAAATGGAAATTTGACGGCTCGGTTTTTTCTTTGTTATACACACCATTAACGTTGCCAGTTGACTTGTCAGTTCTAAGGAGGGACAAGGGCCTTTGTCAGGCTGTTCGCCTTTAGCCCTTTGCCCCTGCAGTGAGCTCTGTATCCGGCTTACTGTAAATAAAAATACTACTACTAATAATAATAATAATAACAATAATTAACGGTACATAGTACGACACATTAAATTGAGGACGACGCAGCGATCAATGGAAAGAAAAATGGCAGGCGTAACCTTAAGAGACAAAAATAGAGCAGAGTGGATTAGGGAACAAACGGCGGTTAAGGATATCATAGCTGAAATCAAGAAGAGGAAATGAACATAAACCGGGCATGTAGCGCGTAAACAGAATAACCGCTGGTCATTAAGGGTAACTAACTGGATTCCCAGAGAAGGCAAGCGGGTTGGGGGGAGACAGAAGGTTAGGTGGGCAGACGAGATTAAGAAGTAGTTTGCCGGTATATAAATTGGCAGCAGCAAGCACAGGACCGGGATAACTGGCGGAACACGGGAGAGGCCTTTGTCATGCAGAGGACGTAGTCAGGCTGATGATGATGATGATGAGTACGATAAAGGTGTCTGCGTCTGTTACGACAGTGCATACGGTATACGCAAATCTCCACACTTAGTCCGTTCGTGCAGGGGGTCCAGCAGCAGCAACAAAGAGAAGGCGCGTACAAGCACTCTCTCACTCGCATTTCTTTTTTTTACTATTATTATTATTATTATTCGTGCGTGCGTTCTCTCTCCGCATCGCGTGGATGGCGAAAGCGCACCACCTTTCGCCCGTGTCCGCAGGGCAGGCACGACTTCCCGACGGTCGAGACGCGGTAAAACACCGCACAAACAAAGAATAAGCCCCCCCCCCCCCCAGAAGATAAGAAAAGACAAAAAAAAAACTCGGCCAGAACATTCTTGCGTTGTAAGGCGCCGATTTTGCCCACACGAGATGACAGTGAGAGCGGGGAAAGAAATGTGTTTATTCAACACAGTTTCACTGAACACGACGGTACTAAAAAAAAAAAACGCGTGCGCGCACGAAGTCATTTTTCGTTTCCAAGCTGTTACCCCAGGGGTGAATATATATAATGCAAAATAACAAAAACGCCGACCAAGGTGAAATACACAAAACTTAAAAAGACATTTCGGCTCCCCACATGGAGCCTTGTTCACGGGAGCCTTGTTCACGGGAGCCTTGTTCACAGACTGTGAACAAGGCTCCCGTGTGGGGAGCCGAAATGTCTTTTTAAGTTTTGTGTATTTCACCATGGTCGGCGTTTTGGTTATTTTGCATTATGTTTGTCCCCGACCAGACGGGATTCCGTCGAACTCTTGACTAGTGAATATATATATATATATATATATATATATATATATATATATATATATATATATATATATATATATATATATAAGGCATCAGAAGATTTTTTCTGAGCGTCGTGTGGGGCTCGATTTGCAGTGAGTACCGGATATCGACCCACCAAGCGAAGGCGCCGTGCAATGATGTCACCATGCGCGCCAACACGTAAGGCCAACGTAACGTTACGTAAGGCGACGTAGTGATTGAGTGTGTGTCAAATTTGCTCCGCCCATGATGTCACGATGACGTCATACTTCCATGCGATCGCCGGTCACGACGATGTTTTGCCTCCACTCGCGTTGACTTCCGTCGCTTGGGGCGCCGGAACCCAGAAGTGTGGCAGCTTGGGCTATAGTTGGTATGACATGACGATAGTTACATAGCGCGAGAACAGAACGACGACACAGAGACAAGAAGGACACGAGCGCTCGTGTCCTTCGTGTCTCTGTGTCGTCGTTCTGTTCTCGCGCTACCGGAAACCCAGACCACACGTGCGCGTTCGAACGCGTCAGTAGGGAGATTTAGTGCTGGGTACCCAAGCGGCTTGCGTACCCAGGACGTCGGGGCGGCGGTATTGCGCATGCGCGAAACCCCAAACAGATGCGTCGCAAGATCGCTGGGGCGATGGGGCCATGCGTCCGCGCCGCCATAAACAACGCTGCCACCACTGGCCTCCTAGCGGAGATAAGTTGCCCCGGCGCACATGCTGACGCATCATGTTACCTTCACGGAGAGCAAAGCCGAGGCTGGCCAGAGCCACAACTTTGACTTTAAGTTTTATGCGCAAATATTATAGTGGCTAGCCACTATACAAATAGCATGGCACAAAGGCGCTAAATCTCGGACAGCATGGATCGGCCGCCTTGTAAGGTCCACCTTCGCAAAAACTCCGCACTGCGGATGCTCTAGCCGTCGAGTTAAAATAAGCCAAAGTGCGAGCACTTATAGCGATTACATGGTTTCAGCCAGATTTCCAAAGATAGCATGGCCTGGAACATAGAAACTAAAAATATGCCAGCCCCGACCAGCTGAATAGGTGGCGCCATCTAGCGCAGCCATAGTGAAAGAGACAACCACAACATTGTTATTGCAGAAACATTGTGCATTGTACATCTGGTGCAAAACTGCGCAGCGACAATATTACAAATGAGTAACTCTTTTATTCATTTTCACCTCAAAAACATTACGCGTAAGCTAACATGTTCATGACTGTGGTTGCATGAAGTGTCACAAGATGTCGATAATGTCGTTACAGTAACCTTGTATTTTCACTTTTTTGCGTATACCAGATTACTGTACACAATAAAAAAAGTGTCCTGATCACTATGTATGTTTAATTTAACAATTTAAATCATAAAAATACTTAAATAATACTTACGCAACAAGACGCTCTGGCGCTGCGAGCGCGCGTGACCTTCGTACGGCTTGCGTTTGCGTGCGTGCCACCGAGGCGCCAACTAAAAAACATTCCGGTTGGGTATGCGTTGGGCACCCAACGCAGGTTACCCGGAGCTAGCGCGGCTACCCGGAGCTGCACGTCTCCTCTCTTCGTCTGAAGAGGGCGCTGCGCGGAGCCGCCGCCCGCTAACGCGTTCTAACGCGCACGTGTGGTCGGGACTTACGCCTTTCACCTTCCATAAAGGCAGGAGGTGTCCAGTGTAGGCAGGCGCAAAAGAAGCGCGCGCGCTTATACGCATTGTTGCGACGTCATCAAAAGCGCGCGTAGCGACAAATGAAAGCGAAGAAACGTCGCCCCCATTTTTTCTACGCTAGCCGCAGACGCACACGGTTTTTCCACTGACACACAGTGTTAACCCCGGTATTCACGAACGCTCCTCGACTCGACTTCCACCATTCACTTGACAGAGTCGAGCACTGCGCCACCGCACGGCTGAAATGACGCTGCGCTACTCAAGAATCGTGGCTGATTATCGGTGATATGCAGTGACTACCCGTGCCTAGAGATGGCGCTTCCATCGGCTTTCTCAAGCGAAGGTGAAGCGTTGAGTGAAGGGACGTTCTAGAATACGGGGGTAAGTATACGTGGCGGCCTCCGTCAAACGCACATCGGACGTCGTGCGGCCGGGCCGACCTCTGCGGGTCACATCAGCACGGTGCGACGCAACGACTGCGCATGCGCCGTTCGCGCGTGTCTAATGCGGCGGCGGCGACTGCACGGTGCGTGTGGCATCGTGAGCGAGACGTCGCACTTAACGTCACAACGGAGGGCAGAGCTGAACAACAAAAGGGGAACGTTTGACGGGCTTGCTTGGTTTTATTGGGGAGCCCACCCAACTCACACCCCCCCGAAGGCGTTCCGAAAGGCGCTCGAGGAACAAGTTAGCCCCCTATTCTTCTCGTTTTTTTAGGCACGACCGTGTCTTCGTCGCAAGCCGATGGATGGATGGATGGATATGGCTGTACCCTTTGGATCGGGCGGTGGCTAGCGCCACCAAGCCGTAATACCTAATGAACCAAAAACTATATTTATTTTTCCTTAAAAAGTGAGTTTGACGATTCGTACTTTGCAGTGAAGAGTTTAATTTTCACTCGTGCCTGACTTTAGCCACCAATCAGATACCGTGGCGCAGCAGAGACTCCACGCGGAGTATATAGGCGGCTGACGGAAGCGCCTATACGATGACCAGTTCGTTTAGCGAAACGTTAGTGCCAAAGGGCAACAGTTATTAGAGGGACACTAAAGAGAAAAACGACTTTAGTACGATTATATTACTAAAGGACAATTTTACAATTTAGAAAAGACCGCTTTTACAGTAAGCATCCAGCTCCCGTGCCCCGCCACGGTGGTCTAGTGGCTAAGGTACTCGGCTGCTGACTCGCAGGTCGCGGGTTCGATC
>WOVY01004591.1:0-18164 GCA_013436015.1 Rhipicephalus annulatus | reverse complement strand
TTTTTCTCGTGTGAGACCGCAACTATCTCACTTCGTCCTAATTAAGGCTGAGGCAGAATGACGAACAGCGATGTGACGGCTGGTTTAAGGATGTTGCAGCGTTGTTCACAAATGTAGTTCACGTACGTACATACTGACGCTGTCGACGCTGCGTAGGATAACACAAGGCGAGCGTAGTGCATATTGAAAACGTTGGCAGTTGCTACGCATAGTCCTGAAATAATAAACATGGCACAATTGTATGAACACAAACGGATAAACGTAAATGCGATCGAAAAGGCCACGCAATCTTAAAGCACACACAGGAAGGGGGGGGTGCGTGGGGACAAACAGACGTCGACATAGCTTCGGCTACAGTGTCCAGAATATACTGCTAGACACTGTACTGTACTACATGTTACTAAAGAGAGGTACAGTGGGGTCTACTTGTACTCCGCCGCTACTCTGACGCTTTTGGCGTCACATAAGAGACATGGCGCCACAGGCATCTTCATGGAAGCTTCACCTGCAGAAGGTGCTCGCCGATGCCGCTCGTAAAAGTTGGAACGTGCATTTATTCAATATTTGTAATACACTTGCATGCTTTGTTTGCCCTCTGAGTATATTAAGAGCTTCTGGTGCTTTCGCTTCACAGTGTTTCCCTTTCTTTTTTGTGATACAGCTTTCCGAAAATAAGTCCGATGGCAGCCGGCGCAGTCTGTGCATTCTCTTTTCTAGTGCGACGCAGTTAACGCTTTGTGTGTGTGTGTGGGGGTTTCGGAGGGTGGTGTGCTTGAGTTAGTGGAGTAATCCTGATAAGCACTATATTTGTTCAGCCACATCGTGTTTCTTCGGTATAACACCTCGTCGAAAGGGATGATGTATCCCACAAATTATATTGCCACGTTTCATTTCCCAAGTTTTTGTTATCGTCCCAAAACACACACACACGATTCTCAGCGCAAACCGCGCCTGCAGTTTTCAAGAAGATTCCGGACTGTAGTAGATCATTTCGATAAGAGCACGCCCACTGTGCGAACGGTACAGATTGTTCTGGAACCTACGCCACCGCCAGCGATAACGCTAGAACATTCAACGTCAAGAGCATAAATGCCGACGCGCTTCGCCGCTTGTCAGTTGATCGAAGGCCGACGCTCCTTCGCCGCTATCAGTCCGAGACTGCTATCTGTGCGAGACTGCTGCTGTAATTTAGACTTTCCGTTTACCGGGCACAGGTTCGCCCAAATAAACAGTTAAATCCCAACACGAAGTCTCCTGTCTTCGGCCACGTCACGACCCCGTGACATCTGGTGGAGGTGCTGCTTCGTTCATGTACCGGACGCCCCCGTCAAGCCGTGAACCCCCCACGTCGTCGCGGAAGACACCGACGCCAATCAGGAGCAGCGAACAAGCCGCCGACAGCAAGGGCTACCACCCGGAGTACGGGCTTCTACAAGACAAGGCGCGGAAGACCAAGGCCATGATCGCGACTGCCGCGACAATGACAACCGCAGCGTCCCAGCCCACGATGGTCATGCATCAACCCAGGGAACCACCAATTTTCCATGGGTCATCGTTCGAAGACCCGGAGTCCTGGCTAGAAACATATGACCGTGTGGCTGCCCTCAACCACTGGGACCATGGCGAAAAGCTGCGTCGTGTGTTCTTCTATTTGGAAGACACCGCAAGGACCTGGCTCGAAAATCGAGAGTCCACGCTCCGAATGTGGGATATTTTCTGCGGCTTGCATCTTGCAAACGTTCGCGAGCGTCGCTCGCAAAGAAGCGCCGCTGCTTTATTAGAGACCCGGGTTCAGCTACCAAATGAAAATTTGCCATTTTCACAGAAGAAATGACCCGACTACTCCGTCACGCTGACCCCAGACATGCCTGAGGAGAAAAAAGTTCGTTTCCTCATTCGAGGGGTCAACAGGAGCTCTTCGCGGGACGGATGGATGAGAAACCCCCGAAAACCGTCCAAGAATTTGTAGCCAAAGCGACCACTACCGAAAACCCTGGACATGCGCACCAGACAGTATAATCGTCGCCTGACTGCAGACTGCGCTGCTGCTCAAGCCAGTAACTCCGCGGACCTGCGTGAAACGATCCAAGCGATCGTGCGGAAGAGCTGCGCAAGCTGTTGCCTTCGGCACAGCCTCAAGTGGATTCAATAGCCGACATTGTGCGCGAGAAGAAGTTCGGCAATCGCTTCAAATTCCCCACGCACCGCTGCCCGAGCCGGAAGCTATGAGCTACGCCGCTGCACTGCGCCACAACGCTCCTCCCCCTCCACGCCAAAACGCCGCCCCATCGCACTTCCGTCGACAGACGGCACCCGCCACCCGCCACCACCGACGTCATACCGTTCGCCAGCGGCCCAGCGCTAGTGCACCGAGGAAGACTGACGTCTGGCGCACCCCTGACCATCGCCCGCTCTGCTACCACTGCGGCGAGGCCGGACACACATACCGCCGTTTGCCAGTACGACAGATGGGACTGCGTGGCTTCGCCGTCAATGCACCGCGTCTACAGCCAGGAAACGACCACGTGACATCGCCGACTACCTGACAGGAACTCGGTGGACACCACGAAGCCCTTCGCGTTCGCCATCGCCCAGCCGCCGCACGTCCCTGCACCACCGGCAGTACTCTGGCCCAACGCGGGGGGCGGGCTCCTAGCCCGTATCCGGGAAACTAAGGGCAGCAACCGGTGGAGGTGCGGTTGCTGTGCGACGAACTACCGAAGATCCTCCTCCGACGACGACGACGCCGCGACGGAGCTTTCCGAACACAACCCCAAACAGGCAAAGCCCTGACGGCGAAAGCTCACCTACCGAAGGTGGCCTGACGACGCAACACGGAAGCAGCGGAACAAGCCGACGCAGCCGTGACCCGACGCCACGCCCTAACTGTAATGCGAGACGGCGAACTAGCGACTCGACGTTCTTATTCTTACGGGCCACAGTGTGACCGCTCTCGTCGATACTGGAGCCGACTATTCTGTCATCAGTGGGTCATTCGCCACGAAGTTAAAGAAAGTTAGGACAGCTTGGAAAGGCCCTGAAATCCGCACAGCCGGAGGTCATCTCGTAACGCCTGCAGGAATCTGCACAGCGAGAGTCCAATTAACGGCCGTATTTATCCTACAGACTTCGTAGTCCTACAGCGTTGCTCGAGAGATGTCATCCTTGGCATGGACTTCTTATGCCTTCATGGTGCTGTCATCAACCTAAAAAGAAAGTCGATAACGTTATCCACAGAAGAAGCACTACCGCGCACGCCGTCAGGCACGCACGCCTTCAGAACCAGTGTGCTGGAAGAACAAGTCACCACTCCGCCTCGCTCAAGCGTCATCATTTCAGTCGGCGCTCCTAAATCACCTGACTTGGAAGCGTCGTTGAAGGCAGTCAGCATCTGTTAGTCACCCGAAATATTTGCGTCGCAAGAGAACTGCAGAGCTGCGGGGAGGCAAAGCAACGGTTACGCTCACGAATTTCAGCAATGAGTACAAACATGTGAACAAAGGAACAACGGTCGTACATCGAAGAATTGTCGAAGCCACCAGTGCTTTCGCCCTCGCCGATTCTGCGGAACCTGCTCAGGAACCAAGCCCCTCCCATAGCTTTCGACGTCAATCCCAGACTTCCGAACGATAAGCAAGAACAGCTCAAGGCCCTGCTTCTGCAATACGAAGATTGCTTTTCGTCGTCATCGAAAATTCGGCAGACCCCAATCACGAAACCCTCGCATCATAACCGAAGAAAATGCCAGACCACTCCATCAGAGTCCGTACAGGGTTTCGACGCGAGAACGTGAGGCCATGAAGAGAACAAGTTGATTAAATGCTGTGGGGATGACATTATCCAGCCGTCCAAGAGTCCATGGGCATCCACCGTGTTGTTAGTGAAGAAAAAGGATGGGACCCTACGTTTCTGCGTCGATTATCGCCGCCTGAACAAAATCACAAGAAAGGACGTGTATCCTCTCCCACGAATAGACGACGCACTTGATCGGCTCCATAACGCCAAGTACTTTTCGTCAATGGACCTCAAGACTGGCTATTGGCAAACCGAAGTCGACGAAAGAGACCGAGAGAAGACGGCGTTTATAACACCGGACGGCCTCTTCGAGTTTTAGGTGATGCCCTTCGGCCTTTGCTGAGCACTGCAACTTTTCAACGCGTTATGGATACAGTACTGGCAGGATTCAAGTGGCAGACTTGCCTTGTGTACTTGGACGACGTCGTCGTGTTTTCCTCGAGTTTAGACGAGCATCTTCGGCGCCTTGAAGCCATACTTCAAGCCATCAAGACTTCCGGACTCACACTGAGGCAGAAAAGTGCAGATTTGCGTATGAGCTCTCTTGTTTCTGGGGCACGTTATCAGCAAGTCTGGAGTTCGTCCCGATCCACGGAAAACAGCCGCCATCGCCGACTTCCCGCCGCCCACTGACAAGAAAGCCGTGCGCCGATTTCGGGCCCTGTGCCTATTATAGGCGGTTCGTGAAAAACTTCGCCCGCATCGCCGATCCTCGCACTAACCTTACCAAGGCCGACGTGGAGTTCAAGTGGAAAACGCCGCAGGAACACGCTTTCCAGGAGCTTAAACATCGTTCCAGACGCCTCCGTTACTTGCCCATTTCGATGAATTCGCCGAGACAGAAATACGTACTGACGCAAGCAGCGTAGGTCTTGGCGCCGTTCTTGTGCAGAGGGCTGACGACTTGAAAGGGTTATTAGTTACGCCAGCCGATCGCTATCCAAAGCAGAAGCAAATTATTCCACAACAGAAAAGGAGTGCCTCGCCATCATCTGGGCTACGTCGAAATTTCGCCCCTACCTCTACGGCAGGCCCTTCAAAGTTGTGAGCGACCACCACGCATTGTGTTGGCTAGCCACCTTGAAGGACCCTTCAGGTCGCCTCGCACGATGGAGCCTGAGACTTCAATATGATATTACTGTCATATACAAGTCCGCAAAAAACACTCCGACGACGACTGACTGTCTCTCTCGTGCGCCTGTCGACCACCACTACCTACCCCGACGACCCGATGACGACTACTTCTTAGGAACGATAACTACCGACGACTTCGCTGAACGACAGCGGGCCGACCCGGAACTTAAGGCCCTAATAGAATACCTCGAAGGCAGGACCGCCGAAGTCCCGAAGGTATTCAAGCGCGCACTTGCGTCGTTCTTTCTACGAAACGGTCTTCTACAAAAGAAAAACTTTTCACCGCTTCGAGCTAAGTACCTCCTTGTGGTGCCTTCAGCTCTGCGACCAGAACTCCTGCAGGCCCTGCACGACGATCCGACGGCAGGGCACCTCGGTGTTTCTCGCATGCTCGCGAGGATACAAGAAAGGTACTACTGGCCACGTCTTACCACCGACGTCACTCGTTATGTGAGAACATGCGGGACTGTCAGCGACGCAAGACAAGGCCGACAAGTCAACGGGACTTCTGCAGGCCAATTGATTCCACCTTGCCAACCTTTCCAGCAGATTGGTATGAACCTACTGGGGGCCGTTCCCGACGTAGGCTTTCGGAAACAAGTGGATCGTGGTAGCTACCGACTACCTCACCCGCTACGCCGAGACAAAAGCCCTGCCAAAAGGCAGTGCATGCGAGGTAGCTAAGTTCGTCGTCCAAAATATCGTCCTACGTCACGGCGCCCCGGAGTTCCTTATCACCGACAGAGGAACGGCATTCACTGCCGACTCAACTCAAGCGATCTTGGCATACAGCCAAACAAACCACCGCCGGACGACAGCGTACCACCAACAGACAAACGGCCTCACCGAGCGGCTTAACAAGATGATCGCCGACTGCTGTCAATGTACGCCGATGTCGAACACAAGACGTGGGACGCCATTTCCTTCCGTATGTGACCTTCGCATACAACACGGCGGTGCAGGAGACGACGCAGATATCTCCATACAAATTGGTCTACGGAAAGAGCCCGGCAACGACGCTCGATGCCATGTTACCCAACGTCACTGACGAAGAAAACCTCGATGTGAGCGAGTACCTTCAACGCGCTGAAGAAGCCCGACAACTTGCGCGTCTCCGTATCAAGAATCAACAGACGAACCGACAGCCACCGTTACAACCTTCGACGACGCTTTGTGGAATACCAGCCCGGTGAACGTGTTTGGGTGTGGACGCCGATAGCCGACGTGGACTAAGTGAAAAGCTTCTGCGACGGTACTTCGGACGGTACAGGGTGGTTCGACGTCTCGGCCCACTTGATTACGAGGTTCTCCCTGACGGCATCACGAACTCTCACACGACGCCGATCGCGACCTGAAGTCATCCATGTCGCGCGCCTCAAGCCGTTTCATGCGCGTTAACAAACTGAACCACTGTTTTTTTATTATTGTTGTATCGTAATTCATTTATTGTACTTTCTTGCACCATTTTTTGTACTTTCATCTTTAGTTAAAACATCGGGACGATGCCTTTTTCAGAGGGGAGCAATGCCACGTTCAATTTCCCAAGTTTTTGTTATCGTCCCAAAACACCACACGATTCTCAGCGCAAACCGCGCCTGCAGTTTTCGAGAAGGTTGCGGACTGTAGTAGATCATTTCGATAAGATCACGCCCACTGTGCGAACGGTACAGATTGTTCTGGAACCTACGCCACCGCCAGCGATAACGCAAGAACATTCGACGCCAAGAGTATAAATGCCGACGCGCTTCGCCGCTTCTCAGTTGTTGATCGAAGGCCGACGCTCCGTTCGCCGGTCTAGCTGCCTCTTCTCGAGTCCTCAAGCGAGACCCGGGGTCACGTCACGCGGACGTCGACCCCAGGGTTTCAAGTCGGCAAAAGAAGTCTACGCGGCACCGGCGTCTTGTACGCGCGACCGCCGCCCTTGGGTCTCGAGCCTTGCTGCCTGGAGCCCGCCTACCCCATGCCAGGAGGAGGTGCAAGGTCCCCGGTTCACGCCCGCCGTCCCGGAGTCCCCCTGCGGTCCACCTGGTACCACCAAGACCTGCGCGGCACTCGCCTCGGCTGAGCCGCTTCCTACCAGAGTGCAGCTCGACTGCACGTTACAAGTCACCCACGAGCCACGCCCAACCGGCGGCTTGCGGGATCCACCCACCAGAATGGCCACGCCATTTGAACTCCCGGTGAGGGAGAATTGTTTCATGTTTTCTGCGCCCGAGGGCGATATCTCCGTCGATGAGTTAATTGATTGCAATTGAAGAGACAGCTGGTGACGACAGCGTATTAGTACTGCAACATATGGGGGCGCAAAATTTCTTGTATGCACCCGCAATGCTGGCCAGGCGACGAAGCTAATGGTGGCGGAAGGATTTGAAGTGAACGGGGCGAGGGTGCCAGTAGAGGCAGTCGGGCCGCCGGTCACATATGTGAACATTTACCGTTACCCCCGCTTTTCTATCAGACGAGGCCCTTAGCAACGCCTTAGCCCAGTTTGGTAAAGTGAAGGGCATTTCCTTCGCCACCCTAGCCACTCGCCAGACCAAGTTAAACGGGGTACGTGTGGTTAAAATTGAGATGTGCCGCCCAGTCCCCAATTTCATCACTATTGCGGGGCACAAAGTCATGTGCGAGTACAGAGGCATGCGCCGGGTGTGCGCGCGTTGTGGTGAGGTCGGGCATATGGCGACTGTGTGCACCACGGCGTACTGTAAGCGGTGCGGCACCTTCGGCCACGATACTGAGGGCTGCTCGGCAGACTGTAAACGTTGCGGGGGTCACCACGGAACACGCGAGTGCTTTCGTAAGCGCTCATACGCTTCGGCCGCCCGCGGCTTCCACCTCGCTATCTGAATCCGCTTTGTCGCACTCTCAGTCAAGCGGCCCCGCCTCTGCCCGAGCAACTAACTCGCCGCGTATGCAGGTTCTTACGTCCAGTTCCGCATCCCGCACAACCGAGAGGGGATCCCCTTCCGGGGACCGCGACTTAGACTCCGATCTGATTTCAGGTAGTGGCATGGGCGATCCGTCCGCCAGTGAGGGGGAGAGGCTCGGGAGTTTTGACGAGACTACCACCAGGTCGACTGAAACAGAGTCTAGCGATATCGAGACGGGTTCGGCGCAATCGTCCCCCCTAAGCCGCCTCCACCCTCGGCGAGCCGGGATGACTGCGGGAATTCGCTGACCGCGGCTGAAGCAACCCCCGAGTCCAACGAGCAGGGAGAGGCCCTCCTTGCTTTATCAAACACAGCCGTCAACGTCCGGGCCCCAAGTGACCAGCCCGGCCTTGGAGGCCGGCACCCAAGACCCAGCCGGCGACGACGCCCCCATAAAAAGTAAGGGTATTACTTTCTACCCGGCGGCAGCGAATGCGACCATGCTGCACCGACTTCCTCCCCCGCCTCCCATTCGGCACGCCCAAGCCGGAAATCGGACGCGAAAACTGGACAGATGGCCACTGGGCTAGAGCAGAGAGCTCGCTCGCGCTCACGAATACGCCCTGATGACGATAAGCGGTATCTGGGTGAGAGGGCAGCCAGCAAGGAGGCCCGGCAGCGTAGACCCGGCCAGCAGGCCAAAGCAGTGATAGCGACGCTCCACCACACGCGAAGGCTCAGAAGCTCGAGAAAGACGGTGTAGGCGAAGGGGAACCACCCCCCAAGCCCCGAGACGCAAGTCACTGAAGCGGCGCGCCTGCCCTGTCGGCTTCACGACCCTTTTCCCTTCCCCTCGTTCGCTCTGGCCGCACTATGTCCCACTTGCCTTCCCTTCTCCTTCTTGTGCAGCGCCCTCCTCGCCCCTTTCTGTCGGCGCGCGGCTGTCGGTTATCTTGCTCGGTGCATTCGCTCACCCCTCTTTCCTGCTCGCCTCCAGCGCTTGGCATCGTGCCCAATCGGCGGATGACGGCCACGCTGCTTGCTAGCCTCGATACTTCCCGCGTTTTGTTTTCTTCTTTTTAAGGTTTTTGATGGCTTTTTTGAAATTGGCTACGTGAAATATCCGAGGGTTTAGAGATAGGGCGAAACAAGCAGCCATCCTAGGTTTCGCTAGGAACCAGAACATAGACCTCCTCTTTATTCAAGAGGCGAATTTCCGAACGCCGCTGGATGTGGTTAATTTCCGCAGAGATCATCAAACCGACGCCTTTTTCTCTCTGGTGACCACGAGAGCATGCGGGGTCGGAGTAATATTTGTATCAGGCAGATTTCGATCAAAATCCCATTGTATTTTCGGGGCGAATGGTCGGTACATAATGATTGACATTTTCATCGAAGGCAAAAAGATTCGCATTGTGAACGTTTATGCCCCCGTGACAAGAAAACATACGAATAAGTTCTTTCAAGAGATGCACGAACTCCTCCTAGAGCCCATTCCCCACGTACTGGTCGGTGATTTTAATTGCGTGGTAGATTCTAACCGGGACGTGAGGGGGCCAAGCCAAGGAAGATCAACCTACAATGCAAAAGAGTTGGTGAAAACCCTTCGGCACCTAAACCTCTCGGACATATGGGTACACCTCTATAAAGACCGCTTCGTAGCAACCCGTACCTCTGGATCAGCAGGAAGTAGAATAGAGAGGATGTACTTTCCGGACCTCCTCCTCCCTTTGGTTGAAGGATGCGAAGTACTCGCGCTCCCGGCCAACCTGAAAGAGAAGACGGATCATGCCCCGCTTGTCACGACGGTAAAAGGACCCCCCGGCCCGCACTCTGATAACAATAGCTGGAGAATAGACGCTGAGCTGCTGAGAGATGAGACTTGCGTAGAAAACTTGAAAGCTGCCATCAGCGTATCAGTAGAAAATGCCGGACATATTACCCCCCCCCTCTGTGGGATAAACTTAAGGAAGAATGGAAGGCCCTGTTACAAAAAGAAGGCAAAGCCAGAAAAAGACGTCATACACAAAAGATGAAAGAACTTCTTCGCCGAATGCAGATCATCAAGGCAGCCGACACGTTGACCTCATGTACAACAGAGTACCTGACCTCGCTCGAGGAGCAATACAATCAACTCCTCAGAGATACCATGAGGCGACCTAAAAGTGAGCATGGACTGTTGGGCACGGCGACCGGAGTTGATGTGAGGGAAGTACGTGGAAATGGCTGTTTGCGAATTACAGAGGCAAAGCGCTTAGACGGTTCTGTAACCGACGACCCAGCAGAAATTGAGAACATCTTCAGAGACTACTTCAGCATACAGTTCCAAGACACCGAACCAATAGACACCAATCGGGGACCCAACCATGTCAAAGAACTATGCAAACATCTGCAGCGAATTAAGGAGGAGGAGGAGCCAGCAACCCTTAGCGCTGAAGTCTCCCCTGCAGAGCTTCGCGAAGCCATAAGAAGCATGACCCCCAATTCTGCCCCAGGCGCTGATGGCCTGACTGCAGCCTTCTATGTGACTTTTCTCGAAGTTCTCGAAGAACCCTTGCTCGCGATGGTAAATGCGATCTTCAGGTCCTTTAAGAAACCCGACTCCTTCGGAGGGGGTAAAATTGTCTTACTACACAAAGAGGGTGCACAACCAAACGAGCCCACGGCGTGGCGTTCAATCACGCTTTTGAACACCGATTACAAGCTTGTAGCCACCATACTGAACAACAGGCTCAAGCACCTGTTACCGGACATCATTAGCCCGTACCAAACGTGCGCGATTTCAGGAAGGTCGCTTTTTGCGAACCTCAGAGTGATCCGTGACTCTTTCGAATACGCGACGACAAGAGGTTTCAATGGTGTTTTCATTTCCCTAGACCAAGCTAAAGCTTTGACAGGGTACGACACCATTACCTCTTCGACGTGATGCAGGAGTTTGGCTTACCGGCAAGTTTTATAAAACTGGCAAAAACTTTGTACGAGGACCTAACCTGTACCGTTCTGATAAACGGAGTCGCAACGCCGGCATTCAAGTATAGCAGAGGCATAAGGCAAGGATGCCCATTGGGGCCTGACCTTTTTTGTCATGTCGTGCGAGCCGCTGATCACAAGTGTTATTGCGCATGAAGGCATTCGGGGCTTCCCACTGACGGGCCAGGAGCAGGTGAAAGTGCTTGCATACGCGGACGACATTTCCCTGTTTGTTCGGGATGAAAGCAGCCTCCAAGCCTTCAGTGCGACGTTCACAAGATACGCGCAGGCATCCGGAGCGGCGATAAATGCGGACAAGAGCAAGGCAATGCTATTTGGAACTTTCCCTAGAGAAGCCCTAGGAAACATCGAAGTGGTGTCCATCGTTAAAGTACTGGGAATCTACTTCTCCAGTGAAGGGGTGGCACCAGCCACGTGGCAGAGAGCCCTCGAGAGGGCAAAGCAGGCAGCTGCCCGCATTCGCCTCCTAAACCTTACGTTACGTGAAAAAGCGCTAGCAGCAAGGAGCACCGTTTGCGCGTTTGCGTTCTACGCCAGTAGGGTAGCGGTGATCCCTAGGAAAACCGCGAGCCAACTGAACGCCGTGATCACCGACTTGCTATGGGAAGGGAACCGGCACCAGTCAAGCGACACCTCCTTCAACTACCCGAGGACAAAGGTGGCCTCGGCCTCCACACGTACAATGACCAGCCAGATACTGGCCCTCAAGATTACCCGCATGCTTATTACGCAGCGAGTTACGTTGGGAAGAATCTAATCAACTACTGGACAAGCACCATCACGCACTATCTGGAAAACCCCAAACACACTGGCCCGCGCGCGGAAGCGCCCTCACACTTTTACAGGATGGCGGCAACTACGACAAAGATCATAGAAAAAGAAGCCCCGAACTGCGACATTGACAAGGCCCCACCCGCCCGAATTGTCGAAGCGATAACAGAAAACCAGTTGTCCGAAGAAGAAAAGGAGCACATCAAAAGCCTAGGACTGTGCAAACAAAAAATCAATAAGTACCGACCGCGCGAAGTACATGACTTCGAGTGGAAGCGCAAGTGGCAAGTTTTGCCACGAGACATCGCCTGCACCGTTTCGGCATCACGCCGAATAGCCAGTGTCCTAATTGCCGCGCTGAGGAAACGATCTCCCACGCGTTGTTAGAATGCGGGGCAGCCAAGTCGGTATGGCGCCTGGTTGCGAGGTGCTTCAGCATCCGCCCTTCTCCGGCCCTTGAAAGGAATAGGGGCTGCTTCGCAAGGCTGGTGATTTCCATCACACTCTTTGTGATTTGGAAACGCCGGTGCCTTGCTGAGGTAAAGAACACCCCAGTGAGAGCGGCCTACCCAGCACTAGCCATGATCAGGCAGAAAATAGTGCAGTACTTGGCCAAGCAACTGGAAGCTGGTGGGGAGACCCAGTTTCTTCGCCGCTGGCACACAAAGTTTTTTTTCGTCAGAGGTGCAAAACTCCGTACCCTCATAATCCCCTACTAACCCCTTCTCCCCAAAACATGGTGTTACAAGTGTATGTCTAGCACCAGTCGAAGTATTGTAAATATGCCTACCCATGTTCACGATCTGTTGTAAATATATGTATATGTGATTGTAAATATATATATGTGTGGTTTTTTACGAATGTATGCGTAGTTTATATATATATGTGTATGCATATGTGTATGTATATGTATGTATATATATGTATGTATGTATATATACATATGTATGGATCTGTGTATGTGCCGCTAGTTTCCTCTATGGATAATGGAGTTTGTATGCCCCATAGTGCACAAGAGGGGTGTCTAAACGAGCACTGTATGAATAAATGATATAAAGAGTTTTTTTTGAGTTTGAAGTTAATAAACTTCTCTTTGTATCAGTCCGAGGGGTGTCTAAACGAACACTGTATGTATAGAATTGATGTAAAGAGTTTTTTTTGAGTTTAAAGTCAATAAACTTCTCTTTGTATCAGTCCGAGAGTGCTATCTGTGCGAGACTGCTGCTGTAATTGGACTTTCCGTTTACCGGCACAGGTTCGCCCAAATAAACAGTCGAATCCCAACACGATGTCTCCTGTCTTCGGCCACGTCACGACCCCGTGACAATATGGTTTGTACAGTGACCAAACGTACGGTTCATGCTGTGTAGACCAAACCTCAAAAAATTCGCAACACGATTATGCCCACACTTTCACGACATAATTAGAAAACAGTGCACGTTCACTTTCTAGAAAAGCTTTAACATGCAGGCGTGCTGGCTGGGTTTGCGCCTTTATTATAAAGTGAAATCGTAGTGCTTAAATCATTTTTGTTCTGATTCAGTTGTAGACCAAGGCACAGCATTTTTCTGGGGGTTATTAATAATCATAATTATGCAGATACACGTATGTTAGATATATGCAGAGCGACATAGTGAAAAACTAAATAAACATACACACGAAGCTTCTGCTTCCTGACTTGAAACTCTTATTTGCAAGAACTGAAGTACAACCATCTAGCCACTGATTCACGCACCTTATTCACTTCATGTGCGATGGCTCATCTTCAGCTGCTTGGCCCTCTGGCGCTCAGTCAGTGCTCAGTCCTTTCACATTGAATGAAGGCGTGTGACAACGTAAAAAGTAATTACTTTCGCTGTGAGGGTAGCTGCGTGCACACTGCAACCAACTTCAACCGAGAATCTGCGCTGAACAATTGCCAGCATGTCCACAATGCTGTCAGAGTGCAGCTTACTCTGGCAAAAACGTTCTGTGAAAATATCCTCGTGCTTTTCATCAAGCTGTACAGCTGACTTGAGGGATGAAGGAGAGGCCTCCTCGGTCACAAATGTTGGTCAGCCGAACAAGTTGAAAACAGCCTTGGCGTGGATAATGGGTGAGGTATGCGCACTTTTTTCCCATCGATAATATGCACAGACGCGGTTGCAAGTGGAGTTCGCAAACTGCGTTGGTGTCTTCCAGAAGCTTGTCCGCTCTGTGCTGGTTCTTCTCGCATTCATTCGGCCTGTTTTCATCCTTCAGGACGCCAAATAATGACAGGTCCTGCTTACCTCTACACGAACACGTTGCCTGTTAGGCACCCAAGCGCCTAACAGTGATTTTGCTGTTGTCACGGCATGGTTACAGCATGCACTGTAAAGCATACTGTCATCTTGCGTGGTACGTAACGCTCAAAGCTGACGGCAAAACTAGGCTTAACAATGGTCCACAGCCACACAACGTGGCTCCAACTCTGTTGCTCTGCAGGACTTGACCGGCTCAAAAACCGGCTCAGCTATGGTGGCTAGAATTGGGAGGTGACGCCAGCGCCCGCATATTCGCCAAGCGCATGCGATTCTTTTAGCCGCTGCAAAGCACGCCTTAACTAGTTGCTGTTGCTTAATGGGTAGGGCCTTCACCGCTTCTTCAAATGATGCAGAGTCATTCTGTGCATTGTTTTCTTTCATTTGTTTGATGAGTGATTTAGCCTGCAGGACACTCAGGCGACTTCTTTTCACTCGCGCTGTTCGCAGCTTAAGCCTGAATAAAAGCGTTTGGGACTGGGCCACATTTTTGCCTTTTCTTCGCCTGTAGGACTCTCGACTCAGGAGCAGTCTTCGGAGGTGCTTGCATTGTGGGCAGGCTTTTTCTGGTGTTGGAGCAACACCACGGCAAGATGGGCGGAAGGTTCTGTCATGAAAAGTCTTCTGCTTGTACTTTAAATTTACTCCAAATTCACCAGTTTTACCAAACCCTCTGCAGGGTATCATGAAGTCGATGTCGCGAAGCAACGTTTATGCTGTTTTAATGACGGTAATGTCAAGGGTCTTTATTTTTGTGGCTTGCACAAAAAGCTGTCGCATGAAGTTTGTTTCATCTGATGTCCTTAGCACATACTTGTCAAAGTCAACTTGTCACCTTCTAGTGCGCACGCTGTGAACACCGTGGCGTTGTCAGCTCCAGCAGTTAGATGTCGAGCCCAGTAAGCGCTGGGAAAATCACACTTGCGGACGTCAGGAATCGCAGGCACATTCGGAACAGGTACTTGGTGATGGTCGCTTTCTGTGCTGCACGAGCCAGCTGTCTCCTCGCAAGCAGACGTGCTTGGTTCCTGACGTGGAATTTTCGGTGGCAGGCCGCAAGTGGATGTTTTTAATGTCCTTTTCTTCGGCACATTCTTCGAAAGATACGCAGGAACATTTGGGAATATGGTTGGCACCGCGTCAGATTTTAGCCCCGGTTTCCCTCGGGGAATCTGAACAGTTTTGCCGTTTATCACGTGCGTGTAAAACGCTTAATAAATTGCTTGTCGAAATGAAGCTCACAGAGCGCCGACTTCGCGTCCAACGATTTGTCGGCACTGGGTACGGCTCGTCGCCAGGCTTCGAAGAGGGCAGGGTCTTTGGGAACAGAGAAGAGAGAAGCACGCTGACCTTGCTCCCTCGATGACACATAGCCACTCGTGCAACCAGGAGGGAAGCAGTGGCGGTGCATCGCTTTCGTAGTGCTGGAGTTCATCCTAAGCTCGGCACTCACACTGTAATGTCAGCAACTAAATACATTTTTCCAAAAGCGAGACAACAACGCGAGAAACTGCACACGCCCAGACACACTTTCAGAGGCGAACCGGCGAGCCCATAGGCGAGCCGACGAGAGAACGTGGAACGCGCGCTTCGCCAGCATCATGGATGAATGGATGGATGGGTTCGGCTGTACCCTTTAGATCGGGCGGTGGCTAGTGCCACCAAGGTGTAATACTTCATGAACTAAAAAACTAGATTTTTTTTCCTTAAATACTTAAGTTGAGGATTCGTACTTTGCAGTGACGAGTTTAATTTTCACTCGTGTCTTGACTTTAGCCACCAATCAGATAACCTCCTTCTAGTTAATTCTACCCACTTAAAGTCTATTTTGCCTGCCCTGTCCCTAAACCCCCAGTGCTTTGAAAAACTCTGCACCATCATTCTGAACTATAGGTTGCAGCCCTTTACAGAACATTATCAAGTGTTCGACAGTTTCTTCTTCCTCTCCACACGCACTGCATACCGTGTCTACCTCTTCGTATTTGGCCCGATATGTTTTGGTTCGCAATACTCCCGCCCTGGCCTCAAACAGTAGAGAACTACCCCGAGTATTATCATAGATCCTTTCCTTGGCAATTTCCTGCTTAAAAGTTTGATAGATCTCTAGTGCGGACTTCTTAATCATGCCAATTCTCCACATATCGGTCTCAGCTTCCTTCACCTTCTTCTTAACCGATAATTCTTTTTGGTTTGGCCCCCAGCTGTTTTCCAAGTATTGCCAGTCAATTTTCTGGTTTGCTTCCTCCATTTTGTATCGACATTCTTCATGTACAAGTAGCTCAATACCTTCCTAGCCCAACGCTCCTCCCCCAATTCTCTCAATCTCTTCTCAAATTTTCGACGAATATGCGGGTGCTGGCGTCACACTCCAATTCTAGCCACCATAACTGTACTTCGGCTAGTGCGGCGAACTTGAACATCGAATCTGAGGTCTCCGTAGTGTCTGCGCATGCGCGAGATGAAAGAGAGAGAAAAAAAAGACGGAGAGGAAACTTTTCCTCTGGATGTGACGTTGCGTTGCTTTTTATCTTTTTTGGAAAGCGACTACTCTCGAGCTCGGGGTGCCCACCCGGCTTTTTAAAGCGGACGCCGCCATGGAGGACACCGTGAAAGTGAAAATATGGCTGTTATGAACGAGCGGATTCCTTCCTCCATGCGAGCGGAGAAATCTCACGCTCTTGTGGCGATGTCGTACGTGTTTCTGTCGGCCAAAATATGAAAGCAACCGCGAACGACGACCGCTGATGTCAGACCAAGTCATGTCAGACCAAGTGATGTCAGGACCAAGCTTCGGAATGCACTGGCACTCCACGATTGAGCCTGACAGCGAACGAGCGGCGTCACTGCGAAAAGGGTGTGGCCGGAACGTCTGCATGTCCAACGAAGGATGTATTAGTTGTTTTGATGGCATTGAAAGGGTCGGGAAACGAAAATGAAGCTGCCCAGCAGTAAATTACCCTGCTTCAATAGAGGTGAGACATACAGATCCCAAAGCATCTCTATAATTATTCATGCACTTTTGAATCTCTCGAGCTCCTAAACGTCCACGGGGCCTTGCCTACCACCATAGGCAATTGACATGCAACGTCAGTCAAACGTCATGGCAAGAAAAGTTGACACAGTGGTAGCTTTCGTTTGCTCCAAAATGACAGATTTTTTAGGAAGCTAGGACATAGCCCAAAAAAGAACAGCAATTCTCGTACTCTCAGCTGTGTACACCATAGAAGTACAGCGAGTGATCTGCTTTCAAGTACATCTGTGCTCTGTCACGTGTTGCCTTCACTCGCTTGGTGCCGCATCTAAGTTTGTTTCTTGCTGGTTTCGCTGGATTGCGTTATGCAGCATTTTCTGGGTGGCTTTGTCCTCACTGTGCATAACGCAATGCGTCATCATACCGTGGTGCACAACTTATCAAAGTGGAAACAACGTTTGTTACTACTTTGTGGTGCTGCCGTTAAGACGATGTGATGCCACGAAGCTCGGTCAACTGTGCCTGATTCGTCATGTTTGTCGATGGCAGAGACGTTTGCCGACCTAAAGCAATGTTAGCTGGGAAGTGAGTGTAACGATTAAATGAACTTAGTCGAGGTATAGTTGTGAATGGATGGCCACGATTCCTGAATACACACGCAGTTGAAGCTTTTCGGAAAACGTTCATAACACATTTAATTTGAAATGGCAAGTGATGTGTCTTCATATACTTCTGTCTCAACACAGTGGTTTCAGTGACATCACAGCATGCCATCTAGAAGTGCAGCCTATTAAACATGCTCACTAATTGACTGTGGTGAAGTCATGGGCTATTATACGTTGTGCCTGGCTTACGGCTACGCTGATTGTAGTTAGAATTCCGCGTTTATCAAGACGAAAGCCTTAATCGCCCTTGTGAAGGCATAAGGTTTGCCTTGAAATATGTGTGGAGTACGAAAATTCAGATGACCTTGGTGAGGCTAATAAAAAGATGATAAATTAGAAAAGGCGAAATCCAAGCCAAATCGAATTCGGGCACTCGAGCATTCTCGTACAAAGTCACTTCGGTGCTTAAACAGCGCTGAACCATCTGTAGAGTATTCATTGAGCTCGTCTAGCAGGTGTGTGGCCAGTGAGTGCCCAGACCTGGCTATACAGACGTCGTTCAGTGATCTGACACATGAATTTGTGTCTTGTTAAATTATGAGGAAACGAAAATCCACAGCAATACACTCAGGCCAAGCACCTTGGTTGTGGTATTAAGATGATTGCACGTGACCCACAGTTACGGTCGCTGTAGCACTAGAGCTTCTTGTGGATGTGAATACCTTCTGTACAGTTGTCACACCCA
>WOVY01004590.1:0-23701 GCA_013436015.1 Rhipicephalus annulatus | reverse complement strand
TCACGGAAAAACAAAAATCTATTTACTACTTGTCTCACAAATAGGTGCGGCGCCAACCAAGACCTCCGTCCTTCACGCGCCTGAACAAGTTGGTCCGTCTGCACTTTCCCATTTCGAGCCCCATATAAAAACTGCGAACACACTCTGTGCAGCCTTTGCCACGTTGATCCTTGAACAATGTAACACCTGCATCACATACCACAGTTTAGCGATAAAAACATGTTGCACACAGTAGCCCCTAGCAAAAACGACAGGTTCATGCCTTTCCACCTGTCTGCTTTTTCCTTCGTCTCTTTTGTTTGACGCGACCAAACTCCTCGCTGCCGTTATAACCTCCAGGGGAACACCGAGGTACCTTGTCGGCTGTTTTCCGTCCAGTGCACATCGCAAAAAGGTCCGGCTTTGAAGGCCACCTTCCTGCCAAAGCCCAAGAGATTTCGCCCAGTTTACGCGGCTTCCTGTGACGCTACAAAAATGTTTCACAAACACTTATCGTTCCTCTACACTTTCTTTGTTCGTACAACACACCGCAATGTCATCTGCAATGCCAGCAGCTTAACTTCCACTGCCGCCAAGCTGAAGCCACGTATTTTTTCATTTTCATTTATCGCTAAGCACCATCGCTTCGATGTAAATACAAAACAAAAGTGGACTGAGGGGGCAGCCTTGACGCACAGAACGCATTACGTGAATGGGGGCCCCCAAAGACTTGTTAACAATTAAACGTGTTGTGCAGTTCTGGTACGCCAAGGCCACTCCCTCCTTGATGATGGAACCGACATTAATATGATCTAAGATGACAAACAAAATATCATGCGCAACACAATCAAAAGCTTTCTCCAGGTCTATCTGGAGCACAGCAACGCCAGTGAATCTTCGTCACAACACTCCAGCACACACCGCATCTTGTGAATGTTGAGCTAATGGTTCTGCCTTTGATTCCACAAGTTTGGTGCTCTCCAACAATTTCTTTAATGACACCTTGAAGTCGCGCTGCCAGAACCTTCATAAAAATCTTGTAGTCGACATTGGTCAGCGATATGGGCCTATACGATGTCACCAGTTTAAGTTTTTCCCCTTCGTCCGTTTTAGGAATTAATATCGTATGCGCTTTGCTGAAGGAGGGCGGCAGAGTTTTCCGTTCGTACGCCTCATTGAACAGCTCAGCTAACCCCGGGGACAGTTCTGTTCTAAACGTCTTATACCATGCTGCGGTTAGGCCATCGGGTCCCGGTGACTTTCCGGGGTTCAGATGACCAATCGCGCGTTCCACTTCGCCTTCCGTTTATTCTGCCTTCTAAAAGCTTTTTTGTGTCGTCACTAAGCCGCGGCAAGCGCTTGAGAAACTCTTCTTTAAAACCATGTACATTCGCTTTTCGAATTGCAAAAAGTGACTGATAATACGCAACAAGGCCCGTTCGATGCTTTCATTGTCGCTCGCGAGAGTCCCGTTGCAATAGACCTTATCGATGTGGTTTCGGCGTCCTTGCGCTTTTTCGAGACCAAGCGCCCTTTTGTGGGCGTCTCACCCGCGGCAAGATCATTTGCGCGCGCGCGAACCCAGGCGCCTCGATAACGCTCTCTGTCATGCAGTTCTAATTTTCCTTGACACTGCGCACCTCGTCTTTGCAAGTCCCAGGCTCCCGACTTTCTAGGGCTATCAGCTGCTGCAGTGTTTTCTTAAGACTTCTTTCTTTTATTTGCGCTTCGAATTTTAGCGTGCTCGATCTGTCAAGCGCTTTCATTTTCACCTTCTGCTTTAAAACACTCCCATTTCTCTGCTACTGTTTCCGTTTTTTCCATAAGCACTTCATAATGGTCTCGTGCACTGCTTCTAAAAATGGTTCATCTTTTAGTAACAATGCGTTCAGTTTCCATAAATCCCAGTTGAAAACCTTACGCTGTTTCTTCATGCCTATGCGACACACAACCAAACAGTGATCTGAAAACGACACTGGCTCAACCGAAAAAATCGTGACACATAGGCAATACATCTAGGGATAGGTATATGCGGTCTAAACGCGCATGGCTATTGCCTTGAAATCGCGTGTAGATCACTTCGCGATTGCTGCCACACATTCATACACGTCTTCCAAGTCATTTTCGGTTATTAATTTGCCTAGCACGTCACTGCTTTTGTCACGAACGCCAGTGCTATTGACTCTATCGCGAGCCCTTAAAACACAGTTAAAATCACCTAACAAAACCACCCTCTTATCACACTTTGTCCACTGAAACAGGTTAGAAAAAAACTGAGCACGCTCTTCTACACTATTCGGTGCGTATACGCATATAACTCTGAATTCAGTGGCACCATAAACAAAGTCACAATAAACAATTCTGCCCGACTGGCATGAAAAAACACTTTGCACAAAAAGGCTTTGCAATTTTTTTACAAAAAGAACACAACCCGCGGACGTTCCTATCGAGTGGCTTACGACCGCGTAATATCGGTCAGTGAAACGGCGCACCATGCTCCCGGTCTCCTCCTCTCCGTCTACCTTGGTTTCCTGGACGGCTAGGACGTCTATGTCTTGGTCTGTGAGCAACCGATAGAGCTGACTTTGCCTACGCCTAGCCGCCAACCCTCTGACGTTAAGCGTAGCTATGCTGAATGGCGGAGTTAATGCCATAGTGACTTATTCGCTAAAGGAGTAGGCCCGGAGCATGGCGCTTACCTTTCACGACCAGCCCTCGGCTAGCCGCCTCCAGGACCATCCTGCTTCCCAGCGCTGTTTTCTTTTGCCTTGTCCGCCAGTCTCCGGTCGGTAGGGACTTTCGGCTTAGGTTTGAGACTACGCCGCCTCCCTTGCGGCGCCTTCGCAGGCGGCTCCTGGCTGCTGGTGGACGACGCCCCGTCCTGCTCTACCGAGTCGTCGAGTGGACGCTTTAGCGTGGCGCTGGTCACGCACATCTCGTCGTCGCTGTCCGCCGCCGTCTCTCCCTGACCCTCCGTTGTGTCAGCTGTCCCCACTGGAACCACGTCCGTCTCGACCCGCTCAGGCTCGGCCGCTGACGGGGCGCTGGCCGGTGTAGTCGAAAGCTGGAGAGTCTCCGGAAACTTGGGTGTTGTCTGCCGGCGCCGCCCCTCCAGTAGTCACAGGGACCACTGGGCTTCCGACCCCTTTGGCTGCGTCCTCTGCCTCGGCCGCGTCCATGACGTGATCAGCCATCGCCTCGTTCTTCGCTGGCCCCATTGCACTGGCGTACGTTCGAACGCAATCGGCCTCGACGTGTCCGAAGCGTTTGCACCGTGAGCAACGGGGAACCTTGCACTCTCGGCGGACGTGCCCTTTGCCTTGGCAGCGCAAGCATTGCATCGGCCGACCAGGCACAACCAGCAAGGCCAGCTCTCCATCGATCCTGATCTGGTGCGGAAGGTCTTCGACCTTGACGCCGCTTTTTCAGCTTCAGGAGAGCTGTTCTTGTGGTCGAACACCTGTCGGCCATGCCCGGGACACGCCACCGCTCACGGCTCACCTCCACGACCTTGCCGAAAGCCGACAGCGCCGTCCGTACTTCTTCGTCGCTCACCCCGTGAAGCAGCCAGTGAATTCGTAGCCGCACCTGCTGGTCCTGTGGGTCGACGACGACGCAGCGCCGCCCCTTCACCTGCAGCTCCTTCAAGGCGAGCAGGCGTTTCGTGGGAGCGGCATCATTGAATGTCACCGCCCACAAGTGGTTAACCTGGTATGCACCGAGGCTTACCACATCCGGCAGCAGGCCCGTTGGCGTCAATGCGTCCCTGAAATCTTCGACCTTGTATGGCCTCGCTCGTACATCACCGTGTAAAAACACGGTGTTGATAACAAGTCGTCCTTTTGGCATTTGCGGCAAAATAAACTGGTATTCGCTATCTCCGTTCCTGTTTCCGCGGCTAAGATTGGCCGCTGTCGCCGCTCCGCTGGAGCTCATGATCCTGCGATCCGTTCAGCACGACTGCCGGAAGCAGAATGAACCACTGAGCTACCACAGCGGCCTTCCCACCATCCACCTTTTTGGGTTTATCTGTGAATTTAGCAGAAGGAGTGACAGTCAGCGCCATCTATAAGCCAAACGGCAAGTGTGAAACACTCTCATGCGCATGTTTGGCGTCACGTAGCACGTGAACTTATTATGAGCGGGCAGCTGATTAATTGTCCCTCCTATACAACCTAAACACACCAAGTCTGCCAGTATGACACCTTCGTTCAGTGAAATAAGCGAAAGAAGTGTATACCTAAGGGCTCGTTTTTCCGTGTTTTAACACATTATAATGAGATCTAACAGACAGTAATGCCAAGGAATGTACAGAAGTTATCGAAACCAATGAAATTTAAATAGGAAGAAAGTAAAGTGGATGAAAAAACAACCAACTGTGAGCAGGAAGCGAACCTACGACCTTCAAAAAACGTGTTCGATGCTCTAACCACTGAGATACCATAGCGGCCTTCCCTCCATCCACTTTTTTGGGTTTATCTGTGAATTTAGCAGAAGGAGTGACAGTCAGCGCCATCTATAAGCCAAACGGCGAGTGTGAAAACACTCTTAAGCGTATGTTTGGCGTCACGTAGCGCTTGAACTTATTATGAGCGGGCAGCTGAATTATTGTCCCTCTTACACAACCTAAACACACCAAGTCTGCAGTACGAGACCCTCATTCAGTGAAATAAGTGAAAGAAGTGTATGCCTAAGGGCTCGTTTTTCCGTGTTTTAACACAATATAATGAGATCTAACAGACAGTAATGCCAAAGAATGTACAGGAGAAGTTATCGAAACCAATGGAATGTAAATAGAAAAAAAGAAAAGTGGATGAAAAAATAAACAACTGTAAGCAGGAATCAAACCTACGACCTTCGAATAACGCGTTCGATGCTCTAACCACTGAGCTACGACAGCGGCCTTCCCTCCATCCACTTTTTTGGGTTTATCTGTGAATTTAGCAGAAGGAGTGACAGTCAGCGCCATCTATGAGCCAAACCGCAAGTGTGAAAACACTCTTATGCGCATGTTTGGCGTCACATAGCACGTGAACCTATTATGAGCGGGCAGCTGAATAATTGTCCCTCTTATACAACCTAAACACACCAAGTCTGCCAGTACGAGACCCTCGTTCAGTGAAATAGGGGAAAGAAGTGTATACCTAAGGGCTCGTTTTTCCGTGTTTTAACACAACATAATGAGGTCTAACAGACAGTAATGCCAAGGAATGTACTAGGGGAAGCTATCGAAATCAATGGAATGTAAATAGGAAGAAAGAAAAGTGGATGAAAAAACAACCAACTGTGAGCAGGAAGCGAAACTTCGACCTTCGAATAACGTATTCGATGCTCTAACCACTGAGCTACCACAGCAGCCTTCCCTCCATTCACTTTTTTGGGTTTGTCTGTGAATTTAGAAGAAGGTGTGACAGTCAACGCCATCTATAAGTCAAACGGCGAGTGTGAAAACACTCTTAAGCGTATGTTTGGCGTCACGTAGCGCTTGAACTTATTATGAGCGGGAAGCTGAATTATTGTCCCTCTTACACAACCTAAACACACCGAGTCTGCAGTACGAGACCCTCATTCAGTGAAATAAGTGAAAGAAGTGTATGCCTAAGGGCTCCTTTTTCCGTGTTTTAACACAATAATAATGAGATCTAACAGACAGTAATGCCAAGAAATGTACAGGGGAAGTTATCAAAACCAATGGAATGTAAATAAGAAAAAAGAAAAGTGGATGAAAAAATAAACAACTGTGAGCAGGAATCGAACCTACGACATTCGAATGACGCGTTCGATGCTCTAACCACTGAGCTACCACAGCGGCCTTCTCCCCATCCACCTTTTTGGGTTTATCTGTGTCACACTTGTCCCGTTAATTAGGGAGGCAATCGCCGGGCTAATTCCAAGAGCCGAAGTATCGGCCCCCCGAACCGCACCACGAAAGCGTGGACAATTTAGAAGTGGTCCTTTTTGGCGCGCCAGCGGACGCCGGCTGTGGCCCAAAGAACAAGTCAGAGCCGAGAGTTGATAAACAAACAAATTATATTCTCAATAATGGCAGGTCGAAAACAATAGACAAAAAAGCACACTCCACAATAGTTGCATACAATATGTCACCAATCAAACCAATCAATCAACGTACTACACAATACAATCAGCCACACTTGAAACAACGGACACGGACAACAATACGCACTACAATGCAGTCGCATGCATTGAACAACCAAGACACTTAAAGACTAAAGAGATAGAAAACCTATCCAGTCCAAAGTTCTTGGAACAAAAGTCTGGATGATACTCTCCCGAGAATCACTCACTCAAAGTCCAGCGTTGTTGTCGTTCCGCCGTCCCCTGAAGTTTCTCTTCCAGGAAACCTCGCGTCCTCAAATGGCCACTCTCCAAGCTTCAAACTTCTTCGCCGGAAATCCGTCGGCTTCACACACGCAGCTGTTGCCCGCGTCTTCGCTCGATAGCGGTAAACCCACGCTCTTGCCTGTAGCTCGAGCCGTCCCTCCGGACCAAAAACTTCGCCGACTACACGGCGGAATCCCTACGCGCTCTGGCGCTCACTTCCGTCTCCTCCTAATTTCTCGTCTCGGCCGCTCGATTAAATACCTTCCGCGCCACCTTCCAGAACGTTCTCCTCATTTCGTCGGCGCGATGCGCAGCGAAGGCTGGGAAGAGGGCGAGACGATTGGAATGCCCTCTCCGGCTGGTGAGTCAGCTCGGTATGACCACGCCTCCTTCGTTCTAGAAAAATCGCGGCCTTGCTGGGCCGCCGATGTGGGGTGAGGAGGTTCGTCTGCGAAGCCTTGCTTCTGCGGGGAGGGCGCGCGCCCGGGAGCCTTGGATGTTTGCTTTTTTTTTCTTTTTACCTCGTGGCGTTTCTCCCGCCCGTTGTCGCAAGGATTTGGCGGCGCTCTTTTTTTTAGCGCTCGTTCTGTGACACTGCCCCCCACTTTAAGAATATTATCTCATAATATTCAAAACCACACAAGCGAGCGCGAAAAGTCACTACACACTCTGACAGACTGTAACACCATCAGTCGCTCATGACACTTCACATTCACAATAGATCACTTAATACAATTGTACATTGTAATTCAATTACACAACACGTGAAAACACAACCACAAGCACATGAGTACAACACTGCACCACACATTCCCAATAATACAAATGTACAAAGTTCTCTCATTACAACAATGGTCCAATACTATACATCACATCACAGCACAACACTTCGACACTTGTGACACAGGATAACACAACATTAACACAACATATGTCACTCAGCACTGCCAAACACATTCTGATTTGACTTCAGCACTTATCCTGAGTGCTTTGAGCAGCGCTTGCGCCCCTTTTTGCGGTGCTGGCTCGATCTCCTCTTGTGTTTCCACGTTCTTTTTCGGCGAGCCCTTTCCAACGACGATATCTGAGGCGTCGTCTCAGCCATCGCTGTCTCTTCCGACACCGTTAACGCCTCATTACATCCGACGGGTCTTGTCTGTTTATTTACCCGCTTGATCATGCCTCTACATTTTGCACGGCTGGCCAACTCCATCTCCTTTACACTGTCGGTCGGTTGAGGTAGTGCCGACGTAAGTCCAGTTGTTCGGCCCAGTGAAATTATTCGACACGATCGTCTTCTCCTTCGCTGTCTCTTGCGCCGCAGCTTCACCTCGGGCTCTAGTGAGATCCGTCACGGGATGCTCCTCCACTGTGTCTCGCGGTCGCTGGGTTAGCGAGGGTTCTATCTTAGGGTCTTCTCCCCAACATTCCGGGATCATTCGGTCCTCGCGCCCCGGCGATGTTTCCGATCACAAGGTCGTAAAGGGGGGTCGTCATGCATAAAGCAGTAACCTTCCCGCTGAAGTACGGGGTTTCAACCTCAATTTCTGCTTCGGGAAGCATCCGAACTGTACGGTCAATTAAGCAAACTGGTTTCGTTCTGCCTGTCAACTCCCTTTCCCGTACCAAATTTCTCCGCACGATAACCGTGGAGCTACCGGTGTCTCTTAACACTGTAACCTTTTTGCCCGCAACTTTTCCAGGCCGCGCTGGCATTCTTTTCGTAACAGCCGGTTGGCTGTTTTGACATTACAGCACCGACAATAGGAATTTTCTCCCCATTTTTCAATTCTACGAATCCGTCGGTGACGGCATTATTATCGGATTTCGGTGCTGCTTACACACAGGATACCTGGTGAGTTTGACTCGCTCCGTTTCGACATGCATCCGCTTTGTGCCCAGTCTGACCACACTTAAAACATTTCACTACCGTAGGGCTCGTAAAGATCGTTCGGACAGTCTTTCGCGCGATGACCCACTCGGTTACACAGAAAACATCGCGGAATGCTCTCTGGTGTACGCTTCTTTTCTCCGGGAGCCAATTTCTTCGAATCATCGGGACACTCCTTCTTGACCTTGGCCAAATTAGTTCCACCTTGCGCTTCCAAGAATTGATCAGCCAATTCAAGCATGTCTTCAAGTGAGTCAGCCTTCCTCTCTTTTAAGTACAGTGACAGGCTTGGGTGGCAACTAGTAAGAAATTGTTCTCTAATTAGCAGCTCTCTAAGCTCATCGTATTGCTGCGCTGTCCCTGAAAGTTCAATCCATCTGTCGAAATAGTGGCAAAGTCGGGCAGCATACTGCGTAGCTGTCTCACCGTCAGCTGGTTTTCCTGTCCGAAATCTGTCCCGGAATCCTTCCACAGTGAATCTAAATCGCTTCAACAAAGCGGCCTTCACCTTTGCGTAGTTGGCTGCATCGGTCGGCGTCAGCCTACCGTACACACTGGGCGCTTCACCACTCAAGCAAGTACTCAAAGCAGTTGCCCATTGATGTTCCGGCCAATTCTGGCTCCTCGCAATCGTCTCAAATCTGTGGAGGTACGCGTCTAGGTCGTCCTTCCTTTCATCAAACTGCTACGAGCAGCTTGCTTGGGTTCAAGCGGAAGCCGTGATCTTCCCGTTCGCTGCTTTCAACTCTAGCTTGGACCGGAGTTTCACTTCGCTGTTGAAAACGGAGCCGCTCGAGTTCCATCTCGTGCTGCCGCTGCCGTTCCCTTTCCTCTCTTTCTTCTTTCAGCTGTCGCTCCCTCGCTTCCCTTTCTTCTCTCGCCCTTTCAGCTGCCAACTTCTCTCTCTCCAACTCAGCTGCTTTTTCTTCCTTGGCCCTCTCTGCTGCCAACCTCTCTCTCTCCAACTCAGCTTCTTTTTCCGCTTTGGCTCTTTCGACCGCCAACCTCTCTTTTTCCAGCTCGGCTGCTTTTTCTTCTTTGGCTCTCTCTTTTTCTTCTTTTTCCTTCTGGGTGACCCACTTCCGTAGTTCGGCGCCAGAAAGACCCATCTTTTCACCAAGAGCAACCAACTTTTCGAGATCCATGGTGTCTCGCAAATAAAACCTTGCCGCGTGCAAAAAGTATCTGCCTAGATCAGTCTATCGGAGCACTCCCCTGCACTCGTTAACGAGAACACTGAACAACACACAAAATCGTTCCGATAGCACTATCAACAACTCGAGGCTCTTTCTCACTACTTTGGACACACTGTGCACCAAAAGGTCCTGTATCGCGGACGCCAGATTAATTGTCACACTTGTCCCGTTAATTAGGGAGGCAATCGCCGGGCTAATTCCAAGAGCCGATGTATCGGCCCCGCCGAACCGCACCACGAAAGCGTGGACAATTTAGAAGTGGTCCTTTTTGGCGCGCCAGCGGACGCCGGCTGTGGCCCAAAGAACAAGTCAGAGCCGAGAGTTGATAAACAAACAAATTATATTCTCAATGATGGCAGATCGAAAACAATAGACAAAAAAAGCACACTCCACAATAGTTGCATACAATATGTCACCAATCAAACCAATCAATCAACGTACTACACAATACAATCAGCCACACTTGAAACAACGGACACGGACAACAATACGCACTACAATGCAGTCGCATGCATTGAACAAACAAGACACTTAAAGACTAAAGAGATAGAAAACCTATCCAGTCCAAAGTTCTTGGAACAAAAGTCTGGATGATACTCTCCCGAGAATCACTCACTCAAAGTCCAGCGTTGTTGTCGTTCCGCCATCCCCTGAAGTTTCTCTTCCAGGAAACCTCGCGTCCTCAAATGGCCACTCTCCAAGCTTCAAACTTCTTCGCCGGAAATTCGTCGGCTTCACACACGCAGCTGTTGCCCGCGTCTTCGCTCGAGAGCGGTAAACCCACGCTCTTGCCTGTAGCTCGAGCCGTCCCTCCGGACCAAAAACTTCGCCGACTACACGGCGGAATCCCTACGCGCTCTGGCGCTCACTTCCGTCTCCTCCTGATTTCTCGTCTCGGCCGCTCGATTAAATACCTTCCGCGCCGCCTTCCAGAACGTTCTCCTCATTTCGTCGGCGCGATGCGCAGCGAAGGCTGGGAAGAGGGCGAGACGATTGGAATGCCCTCTCCGGCCGGTGAGTCAGCTCGGTATGACCACGCCTCCTTAGTTCTAGAAAAATCGCAGCCTTGCTGGGCCGCCGATGTGGGGTGAGGAGGTTCGTCTGCGAAGCCGTGCTTCTGCGGGGAGGGCGCGCGCCCGGGAGCCTTGGATGTTTGCTTTCTTTTTTTTTCTTTTTACCTCGCGGCGTTTCTCCCGCCCGTTGTCGCAAGGATTTGGCGGCGCGCTCTTTTTTTTAGCGCTCGTTCTGTGACAATCTGTGAATTTAGCAGAAGGAGTGACAGTCAGCGCCATCTATAAGCCAAACGGCAAGTGTGAAAACACTCCTATGCGCATGTTTGGCGTCACGTAGCACGTGAACTTATTATGAGTGGGCAGCTGATGAATTGTCCCTCTTTTACAACCTAAACACACAAAGTCTGCCAGTACAAGATCCTCGTTCAGTGAAATAAGAAAAAGAAGTGTATACCTAAGGGCTCGTTTTTCCGTGTTTTAACACAAAATTAATGAGATATAACAGACAGTAATGCCAAAAAATGTACAGGGGAAGTTATTGAAACCAATGGAATGTAAATAAGAAAAAGAAAAGTTGATGAAAAAATAACCAACTCTGAGCAGGAATTGAACCTACGACCTTCGAATAACGCGTTCGATGCTCTAACCACTCAGCTACCACAGCGGCCTTCCCTCCATCCACTTTTTCGGGTTTATCTGTGAATTTAGCAGAAGGAGTGACAGTCAGCGCCATCTATAAGCCAAACGGCGAGTGTGAAAACACTCTTAAGCGTATGTTTGGCGTCACGTAGCGCTTGAACTTATGATGAGCGGGCAGCTGAAATATTGTCCCTCTTACACAACCTAAACACACCAAGTCTGCAGTACGAGACCCTCGTTCAGTGAAATAGGTGAAAGAAGTGTATGCCTAAGGGCTCGTTTTTCCGTGTTTTAACACAATAATAATGAGATCTAACAGACAGTAATGCCAAGAAATGTACAGGGGAAGTTATCAAACCAATGGAATGTAAATAAGAAAAAAGAAAAGTGGATGAAAAAATAAACAACTGTGAGCAGGAATCGAACCTACGACATTCGAATGACGCGTTCGATGCTCTAACCACTGAGCTACCACAGCGGCCTTCCCTCCATCCACCTTTTTGGGTTTATCTGTGAATTTAGCAGAAGGAGTGACAGTCAGCGCCATCTATAAGCCAAACGGCAAGTGTGAAAACACTCCTATGGGCATGTTTGGCGTCACGTAGCACGTGAACTTATTATGAGCGGGCAGCTGATTAATTGTCCCTCTTTTACAACCTAAACACACAAAGTCTGCCAGTACAAGATCCTCGTTCAGTGAAATAAGAAAAAGAAGTGTATACCTAAGGGCTCGTTTTTCCGTGTTTTAACACAAAATTAATGAGATATAACAGACAGTAATGCCAAAAAATGTACAGGGGAAATTATTGAAACCAATGGAATGTAAATAAGAAAAAGAAAAGTTGATGAAAAAATAACCAACTCTGAGCAGGAATCGAACCTACGACCTTCGAATAACGCGTTCGATGCTCTAACCACTGAGCTACCACAGCGGCCTTCCCACCATCCACTTTTTCGGGTTTATCCGTGAACTTAGCAGAAGGAGTGACAGTCAGCGCCATCTATAAGCCAAACGGCAAGTGTGAAACACTCTCATGCGCATGTTTGGCGTCACGTAGCACGTGAACTTATTATGAGCGGGCAGCTGAATAATTGTCCCTCTTATACAACCTAAAGACACAAAGTCTGCCAGTACGAGATTCTCCTTCAGTGAAATAAGAAAAAGAAGTGTATACCTAATGGCTCGTTTTTCCGTGTTTTAACACAATAATAATGAGATCTAACAGACAGTAATGCCAAGGAGTGTACAGGGAAGTTATCGAAACCAATGGAATGTAAATAAGAAGAAAGAAAAGTGGATGAAAAAAATGACCAACTGTGAGCAGGAATCGAACCTACGACCTTCGAATAACGCGTTCGATGCTCTAACCACTCAGCTAACACAGCGGCCTTCCCTCCATCCACTTTTTCGGGTTTATCTGTGAATTTAGCAGAAGGAGTGACAGTCAGCGCCATCTATAAGCCAAACGGCGAGTGTGAAAACACTCTTAAGCGTATGTTTGGCGTCACGTAGCGCTTGAACTTATGATGAGCGGGCAGCTGAATATTGTCCCTCTTACACAACCTAAACACACCAAGTCTGCAGTACGAGACCCTCGTTCAGTGAAATAGGTGAAAGAAGTGTATGCCTAAGGGCTCGTTTTTCCGTGTTTTAACACAATAATAATGAGATCTAACAGACAGTAATGCCAAGAAATGTACAGGGGAAGTTATCAAAACCAATGGAATGTAAATAAGAAAAAAGAAAAGTGGATGAAAAAATAAACAACTGTGAGCAGGAATCGAACCTACGACATTCGAATGACGCGTTCGATGCTCTAACCACTGAGCTACCACAGCGGCCTTCCCTCCATCCACCTTTTTGGGTTTATCTGTGAATTTAGCAGAAGGAGTGACAGTCAGCGCCATCTATAAGCCAAACGGCAAGTGTGAAAACACTCCTATGGGCATGTTTGGCGTCACGTAGCACGTGAACTTATTATGAGCGGGCAGCTGATTAATTGTCCCTCTTTTACAACCTAAACACACAAAGTCTGCCAGTACAAGATCCTCGTTCAGTGAAATAAGAAAAAGAAGTGTATACCTAAGGGCTCGTTTTTCCGTGTTTTAACACAAAATTAATGAGATATAACAGACAGTAATGCCAAGGAATGTACAGGGGAAGTTATCGAAACCAATGGAATGTAAATAAGAAAAAGAAAAGTGGATGAAAAAATAACCAACTCTGAGCAGGAATCGAACCTACGACCTTCGAATAACGCGTTCGATGCTCTAACCACTGAGCTACCACAGCGGCCTTCCCTCCATCCACTTTTTGGGTTTATCTGTGAATTTAGCAGAAGGAGTGACAGTCAGCGCCATCTATAAGCCAAACGGCAAGTGTGAAACACTCTCATGCGCATGTTTGGCGTCACGTAGCACGTGAACTTATTATGAGCGGGCAGCTGAATAATTGTCCCTCTTATACAACCTAAAGACACAAAGTCTGCCAGTACGAGATCCTCGTTCAGTGAAATAAGAAAAGAAGTGTATACCTAATGGCTCGTTTTTCCGTGTTTTAACACAATAATAATGAGATCTAACAGACAGTAATGCCAAGGAATGTACAGGGAAGTTATTCGAAACCAATGGAATGTAAATAAGAAAAAGAAAAGTGGATGAAAAATAACCAACTGTGAGCAGGAATCGAACCTACGACCTTCGAATAACGCGTTCGATGCTCTAACCACTGAGCTACCACAGCGGCCTTCCCTCCATTCACTTTTTTGGGTTTATCTGTGAATTTAGAAGAAGGTGTGACAGTCAGCGCCATCTATAAGCCAAACGGCGAGTGTGAAAACACTCTTAAGCGTATGTTTGGCGTCACGTAGCGCTTGAACTTATTATGAGCGGGCAGCTGAATTATTGTCCCTCTTACACAACCTAAACACACCAAGTCTGCAGTACGAGACCCTCGTTCAGTGAAATAGGTGAAAGAAGTGTATGCCTAAGGGCTCGTTTTTCCGTGTTTTAACACAATATAATGAGATCTAACAGACAGTAATGCCAAGGAAATGTACAGGGGAAGTTATCGAAACCAATGGAATGTAAATAAGAAAAAAGAAAAGTGGATGAAAAAATAAACAACTGTGAGCAGGAATCGAACCTACGACATTCGAATAACGCGTTCGATGCTCTAACCACTGAGCTACCACAGCGGCCTTCCCTCCATCCACCTTTTTGGGTTTATCTGTGAATTTAGCAGAAGGAGTGACAGTCAGCGCCATCTATAAGCCAAACGGCAAGTGTGAAAACACTCTTATGCGCATGTTTGGCGTCACGTAGCACGTGAACTTATTATGAGCGGGCAGCTGATTAATTGTCCCTCTTATACAACCTAAACACACAAAGTCTGCCAGTACGAAGATCCTCGTTCAGTGAAATAAGAAAAGAAGTGTATACCTAAGGGCTCGTTTTTCCGTGTTTTAACACAATAATTAATGAGATCTAACAGACAGTAATGCCAAGGAATGTACAGGGGAAGTTATTGAAACCAATGGAATGTAAATAAGAAAAAGAAAAGTTGATGAAAAAATAACCAACTCTGAGCAGGAATCGAACCTACGACCTTCGAATAACGCGTTCGATGCTCTAACCACTGAGCTACCACAGCGGCCTTCCCTCCATCCACTTTTTCGGGTTTATCTGTGAATTTAGCAGAAGGAGTGACAGTCAGCGCCATCTATGAGCCAAACCGCAAGTGTGAAAACACTCTTATGCGCATGTTTGGCGTCACGTAGCACGTTAACTTATTATGAGCGGGCAGCTGATTAGTTATCCCTCTTATACAACCTAAACACACCAAGTCTGCCAGTACGAGACCCTCGTTCAGTGAAATAGGGGAAAGAAGTGTATACCTAAGGGCTCGTTTTTCCGTGTTTTCATCATCATCATCATCATCATCAGCCTGTCTACGTCCACTGCAGGACAAAGGCCTCTCCCATGTTCCGCCAGTTAACCCGGTCCTGTGCTTGCTGTTGCCAATTTATACCCGCAAACTTCTTAATCTCATCTGCCCACCTAACCTTCTGTCTCCCCCTACCCCGCCTGGGAATCCAGTTGGTGACCCTTAATGACCAGCGGTTATCCTGTCTACGTGCTACATGCCCGGCCCATGTCCATTTCCTCTTCTTTATTGCAGCTATGATATCCTTAACTCCCGTTTGTCCCCTAATCCACTCTGCTCTCTTCTTGTCTCTTAAGGTTACACCTACCATTTTTTTCCATTGCTCGCTGCGTCGTCCTCAATTTAAGTTGAACCCTCTTTGTGAGTCTCCAGGTTTCTGCTCCGTAGCTAAGTACCGGCAAGATACAGCTGTTATATACCTTCCTCTTGAGGGACAGTGGCAATCTACTTGTCATAATTTGAGAGTGCCTGCCGAATGTGCTCCACCCCATTCTTATTCTTCTAGTTACTTCAATCCTCGTGGTTAGGCTCTGCAGTTATTACCTGCCCTAAGTAGACATAGTCTTTTACAACTTCAAGTGCACTATTACCTATCGCAAAGCGCTGCTCCTTTCCGAGGTTGTTGTACATTACTTTCGTTTTCTGCAGATTAATTTTAAGACCCACCTTTCTGCTCTCCTTGTCTAACTCCGTAATCATGAGTTGCAATTCGTCCCCTGAGTTACTCATCAATGCAATGTCATCGGCGAAGCGCAGGTTACTGAGGTACTCTCCATTAACTCTTATCCCTAACTGTTCCCATTCTAGGCTTCTGAAAACGTCCTGTAAGCACGCAGTGAATAGCATTGGGGAGATTGTGTCCCCCTGCCTTACACCCTTCTTTATTGGTATTCTGTTGCTTTTTTTATGAAGCACTATGGTAGCAGTTGATCCCCTGTAGATTTCTTCCAGAATGTTTATATATATTTCATCTACGCCCTGATTCCGCAGTGTCTGCATGACGGCTGATATTTCTACTGAATCATACGCCTTCTCGTAATCTATGAAGGCTATGTATAGTGGTTGGTTATACTCTGAGCATTTCTCTATTACCTGATTGATAGTATGAATGTGGTCAATTGTTGAGTAGCCTGTTCTAAATCCTGCTTGTTCCTTTGGTTGATTGAATTCTAATGTTTTCTTTACTCTACTAGCAATTACCTTTGTAAATAGCTTGTATACTACAGAGAGCAAGCTGATCGGCCTGTAATTCTTCAAGTCCTTGTCATCTCCTTTCTTATGTATTAAGATGATGTTAGCGTTCTTCCAAGACTCTGGTACTTTTCCCGTCAGGAGACACCTCGTAAATAGAGTGGCTAGTTTTTCTAACACAATCTGTCCTCCATCTTTCAGCAGATCTGATGTTACTTGATCCTCACCAGCAGCTTTGCCTCTGTGCATGCTCTCCAAAGCTTTTCTGACTTCTTCTATCATTACCGGTGGGGTGTCGTCTGGGTTACTGCTAGTTCTTATAGTATTTCTGACTTCTTCTATCATTACCGGTGGGGTGTCGTCTGGGTTACTGCTAGTTCTTATAGTATTAAGGTCGTGGTTGTCTCGGCTACTGTACAGATCTCTGTAAAACTCCTCCGCTATTTTAACTATCCTATCCATATTGGTAGTTAATTTGCCTTCTTTGTCCCTTAGTGCATACATCCGCCTTTTGCCTATCCCAAGTTTCCTCTTCACTGCTTTGACGCTTCCTCCGTTTTTCAGAGCGTGCTCAATTCTCTCCATGTTATACCTTCTTACATCGCATACTTTACGTCTATTAATCAGCTTCGAAAGCTCTGCCAGTTCTATTTTGTCTGTTGTACTTGACACTTTCATGATTTGACGCTTCTTAATTAGGTTCTTCGTTTCCCGGGAAAGCTTGCCGGTGTCCTGTCTAGCTACCCTGCCTCCAACTTCCACTGCACACTCCGTGATGATACTCGTCAGATTATCATTCATTGTATCTACGCTAAGGTTGGTTTCCTCGCTAAGAGCAGAGTACCTGTTCTGCAGTGACACTCTGAATTCCTGTACTTTCCCTCTCAGTGCCAGCTCATTGATTGGCTTCTTGCGTATCAGTTTCTGTCGTTCCTTCTTCAAGTCTAGGCGGATTCGAGCTCGTACCATTCTATGGTCACTGCATCTTACCTTGCCAACCACTTCCACATCCTGCACGACTCCTGGGTGTGCAGTCATTATAAAGTCTATTTCGTTCTTATTTACGCCATTAGGGCTCCTCCATGTCCACTTGCGGTTTTCTCGTTTTCGGTAGAAGGTATTCAAAATACGCAGATTATTGCGTTCTGCGAATTCTACTAGTAGCTCTCCTCTGGCGTTTCTAGTGCCGATGCCATAATCTCCTACTGCCTGGTCTCCAGCCTGCTTCTTCCCTACCTTTGCATTAAAGTCGCCCATTACTATAGTATACTGTGTTTTCACCTTACTCATTGCCGATTCCACGTCTTCATAGAAGCTTTCAACTGAAGCGTCATCATGGCTGGATGTAGGCGCGTAAGCCTGTACTACCTTCATTTTGTATCTTTTATTCAGTTTAATTACAATGCCTACCACCCTTTCATTAATGCTATAGTAATCCTCTATGTTGCCAGCTATGTTTCTGTGAATTAGGAACCCTACTCCCAGTTCTCTTCTGTCTTCCAAGCCCCGATAGCAAATGACGTGCCCATTCTGTAGCACAGTATAGGCCTCATCTGTCCTCCTAACCTCACTCAGCCCTATTATATCCCATTTAATGCCTTCTAGCTCCTCGAATAATACAGCTAGACTTCCCTCACTAGATAACGTTCTACTGTTAAACGTTGCTAAGTTCAAGTTCCAATGGTGGCCTGTCCGTATCCAGAGATTCCTAGCACCCTCTGCTGCTTTGCAGATCTGACCGCCGCCGTGGTCAGTTGCTCCGCAGCTGGTGGGGACTGAGGGCCGTGAGTTAATTGACGAATGCCTACGGGAGGAGGTGGCCAGATACTGCACCAGGGTGGCCAATCCTTCTCTGGTGAGATCATCGGTGCGTACCGGCTTTAAGCCGGTACGATCAGACAGTAGTGGGGATGCTCCATGCATGTCTTCCTTATTGTTGTTCAGCAGCGTTGGCGGCCACCCACCACGGAGCCCAACGAGGGGACGCTACAAGGTTACAAATGCTGAAACCTGCAGACGCCAGCCGTACAACGCCACTATAACCCAATGCGCCTAGACCAAGGTAGGCTATTTGCACAGGGTTAACCCTAGCCGCCAGGAAGTTTGGAAGTAAACGGAAGAGAGTAGAAGACAGGACAGATAAATAGTAAGAGATAAAGACGAAGATGTAGGGAGAGAGAGATAGGAAAAGGCGACTGCCGATTCCCCTGGGTGGGTCAGCTCAGGGGTGCCGTCTACGTGAAGCCGGGGCCAAAGGGGTGTGTTGCCTCTGCCGGGGGGCCTTAACGGTCCAATCACCCAGCGTCGGCTCAACCCCCAGGATCCCCTTTTCCTCGGACACGGCAAAGCCACGCACGGCTAGGCGTGGGAGGAAGCCGAAACTCCCCCGTTAGCTCGGGTTCGTGGTGTCGCTACACACCAAACGCCTACTTGCGCAGGCGCCCCTGCGGTATGAATATAATTTTGGGAGGTGTTTATCGGCCTCCAAGTGCACCCCCAGAATACTTAGAAGCTCTCTACGATTACCTGCTACAGAATACAAATTCACGTTCAAGCATTTTTATAACTGCAGATTTCAACTTGCCCAGCATTAATTGGCCCAATCTTTCACATGATGGCAAGGACTCTCGAAATGCTGAATCACTGTTGTTAACTGCATTTACTTTTTCTTTGAATCAATTTGTTTCTGATGCTACTATGATTAACAGTTCTGTACTAGACCTAGCGTTTGCAAGCAGCTCGCTCGAAGAGTGTTCGGTCGCTGTGAAAGAAGGTATCTGTGATCACAAATTACTCTTTGTAGAGTGGCCAATTTCAGGCTTCAACCCACTATTAAACATTCTGACTCATTTATCAGAGACTACAAGCATGCGCTCGATGATGCCGTACCTAATTACATGGAATCCTCATTTCCTTCTTTCAGCGATTTGGTTGACGTTAATGAATTGTGGTCCCATTTTAAGGGTATAGTATTACACTGTGAAAGCAGCTATGTGCCATTTAAAAAGAAACATACTAACAAAGAATACCCATGGATGAACCGTGATTTGATTCATATGAAGCGCAAAATCGAACGCTGTCATAAACGCGATGACAAGAAACGGCTACAAAGTCTAGTACACATTCATACACATTCATAGTACACAGAAAGTGCTGATGCCAACCTCTTTCGCAACCCCAAGGATAGTCACACGACGGTCCCGCATCGCCACATGGTCCCTTTGGGCTGATTACACGAGAGATCGACAAAGGTCCAAAAGTTGATACATTAGACTTCATTGAGTATTTTACACTTCGTGCACCTCCCACCAGGCAGCCCGAAAGTCAACTTCGGTTCATGATAAACGGCACAATCTACGAGAAAAAAAATCAAACCCCACCAACAGAGAGGCACCAACCTCGCCACCCGTCACCCTCGAAAATTGCACATGCTACAAAAAAAGAAATATTCCCGTTTCAAGGAAGACACTTGCCACCCGAAATGTACGTCTAATGAAGAACGAATTCACACGGTTCAAAGTTTCCAGACCGAAAGAAAACAGCTCCCAAAAAAATGTCCAACTTCGCGACAGTCAAAAATAAGTTACGTATTCCACACCTGTTTTTTCCGAAAGTAATGCAAGCAGCGTTTTCAAACCTGACACGTTTTAAGAATATTGTTGTGTAGTGTGACTGTGGCCGCTAGGTTTGGCGGCAGCTAGCTTTAAGAAGTACTAATTAAAACTTACCTCAACAATAGAAGCAGAGGTTCAACACAAGACAAGATTACATTGAGACACAAAAAGTGGAAGCAAATGGTCGAGAATTAGAATATCATATGCAAAGCTTGCGGACGTTGCGGGCGTAGCGGTAGCGTTCGTCGCTCAACAGGAGCCCTCAAAAGGTAAGCGTGGGACGTCAGTATTGGGCTGATGGCTATTTAACAAAATTTTCCGCAGTTTCCTTCATAAGAAATGAAGTTTACCATCAATCCCAAGGGCCTACCGGCGGCTCTCTTGCCGTTCTTTAGTGCATTATCTATCACTTGCAACTTGAAAGCAGCCGTACAGCTTCAGTATCACCTCATAACTTGACAAGGTTACCGACGCAACATACAAAACACGCCGCAACGCGCACTGGCCACTTCGGCTTCGCTTGAGTTGGATTGAATCTCTGTGCAATAGTACGCTTGATGCTTAAGAGATGGCGCCAGATGACGTGCGCTATCACCATCAGTAGCTGGAAAGAGCAGACGACATTATTGCAGCAGTTTTTAGGGGTGCAATAATAAATCGAGGAAAAAAAGAAATCGTATTTTTGTTGGGCGATGTGGGGTGGCGATGTGTGTGTTCCGTGTTTTAACACAACATTAATGAGGTCTAACAGACAGTAATGCCAAGGAATGTACAGGGGAAGTTATCGAAACCAATGGAATGTAAATAGGAAGAAAGAAAAGTGGATGAAAAAACAACCAACTGTGAGCAGGAAGCGAACCTACGACCTTCGAATAACGCGTTCGATGCTCTAACCACTGAGCTACCACAGTGGCCTTCCCTCCAACCACTTTTTTGGGTTTATCTGTGAATTTAGAAGAAGGAGTGACAGTCAGCACTTTCTATAAGCCAAACGGCGAGTGTGAAAACACTCTTATGTGCATGTTTGCCGTCACGTAGCACTTGAACTTATTATGCGCGGGTAGCTGATTAATTGTCCCTCTTATACAATCTAAACACACCAAGTCTGCCAGTACGAGACCCTTGTTCAGTGAAATAAGGGAAAGAAGTGTATACCTATGGGCTCGTTTTTCCGTGTTTTAACACAATGATAATGAGATCTAACAGACAGTAATGCCAAGGAATGTACAGGGGAAGTTATCGAAACCAATGGAATGTAAATAGGAAGAAAGAAAAGTGGATGAAAAAACAACCAACTGTGAGCAGGAAGCGAACCTACGAACTTCGAAAAACGTGTTCGATGCTCTAACCACTGAGATACCACAGCGGCCTTCCCTCCATCCACTATTTTGGGTTTATCTGTGAATTTAGCAGAAGGAGTGACAGTCAGCGCCATCTATAAGCCAAATGGCAAGTGTGAAAACACTCTTATGCGCATGTTTGGCGTCACGTAGCACGTGAACTTATTATGAGCGGGCAGCTGAATTATTGTCCCTTTTATACAACCTAAACACACCAAGCCTGCCACTACGAGACCCTCGTTCAGTGAAATAGGGGAAAGAAGTGTATACCTAAGGGCTCGTTTTTTTCCGTGATGGAGGCGGAAATGTTGTAGGCCCGTGTACTCAGATTTGGGTGCACGTTAAAGAACCCCAGGTGGTCGAAATTTCCGGAGCCCTCCACTACGGCGTCTCTCATAATCATATGGTGGTTTTGGGACGTTAAACCCCACATATCAATCAATCAATCAATCGTTTTTCCATGTTTTAACACAACATTAATGAGGTCTAACAGACAGTAATGCCAAGGAATGTACAGGGGAAGTTATCGAAATCAATGGAATGTAAATTAGGAAGAAAGAAAAGTGGATGAAAAAACAACCAACTGTGAGCAGGAAGCAAACCTACGGCCTTCGAATAACGTGTTCGATGCTCTAACCACTGAGCTACCACAGCGGCCTTCCCTCCATTCACTTTTTTGGGTTTATCTGTGAATTTAGAAGAAGGTGTGACAGTCAGCGCCATCTATAAGCCAAACGGCGAGTGTGAAAACACTCTTAAGCGTATGTTTGGCGTCACGTAGCGCTTGAACTTATTATGAGCGGGCAGCTGAATTATTGTCCCTCTAACACAACCTAAACACACCAAGTCTGCAGTACGAGACCCTCATTCAGTGAAATAGGTGAAAGAAGTGTATGCCTAAGGGCTCGTTTTTCCGTGTTTTAACACAATAATAATGAGATCTAACAGACAGTAATGCCAAGGAATGTACAGGGGAAGTTATCGAAACCAATGGAATGTAAATAGAAAAAAAGAAAAGTGGATGAAAAAATAAACAACTGTAAGCAGGAATCGAACCTACGACATTCGAATAACACGTTCGATGCTCTAACCACTGAGCTACCACAGCGGCCTTCCCTCCATCCACATTTTTGGGTTTATCTGTGAATTTAGCAGAAGGAGTGACAGTCAGCGCCATCTTTAGGCCAAACGGCAAGTGTGAAAACACTCTTATGCGCATGTTTGGCGTCACGTAGCACGTGAACTTATTATTAGTGGGCAGCTGATTAATTGTCCCTCTTTTACAACCTAAACACACAAAGTCTGCCAGTACGAGATCCTCGTTCAGTGAAATAAGAAAAACAAGTGTATACCTAAGGGCTCGTTTTTCCGTGTTTTAACACAAAATTATTGAGATCTAACAGACAGTAATGCCAAGGAATGTACAGGGGAAGTTATTGAAACCAATGGAATGTAAATAAGAAAAAGAAAAGTTGATGAAAAAATAACCAACTCTGAGCAGGAATCGAACCTACGACCTTCGAATAACGTGTTCGATGCTCTAACCAATGAGCTACCACAGCGGCCTTCCCTCCATCCACTTTTTTGGGTTTATCTGTGAATTTAGCAGAAGGAGTGACAGTCAGCGCCATCTATGAGCCAAACCGCAAGTGTGAAAACACTCTTATGCGTATGTTTGGCGTCACGTAGCGCTTGAACTTATTATAAGCGGGCAGCTGATTATTGTCCCTCTTATACAACCTAAACACACCAGTCTGCCAGTACGAGACCCTCGTTCAGTGAAATAAGGTGAAAGAAGTGTATACCTAAGGGCTCGTTTTTCCGTTTTTTAGCACAATAATAATGAGATCTAACAGACAGTAGTGCCAAGGAATGTACAGGGGAAGTTATGGGAACCAATGGAATATAAATAAGAAGAAAGAAAAATGGATGACAAAATAACCAACTGTGAGCCGGAATCGAACCTACGACCTTCGAATAACGCGTTCGATGCTCTAACCACTGAGCTACCACAGCGGCCTTCCCTCCATCCACTTTTTTGGGTTTATCTGTGAATTTAGAAGAAGGAGTGACAGTCAGCGCCATCTATAAGCCAAACGGCAAGTGTGAAACACTCTTATGTGCATGTTTGGCGTCACGTAGCACGTGAACTTATTATGAGCGGGCAGCTGATAATTTGTCCCTCTTATACAACCTAAACACACAAAGTGTGCCAGTACGAGATCCTCGTTCAGTGAAATAAGAAAAAGAAGTGTATACCTAAGGGCTCGTTTTTCCGTGTTTTAACACAATAATAATGAGATCTAAAAGACAGTAATGCCAAGGAATGTACAGGGGAAGTTATCGAAACCAATGGAATGTAAATAAGAAAAAAGAAATGTGGATGAAAAAATAACTGTGAGCAGGAATGGAACCTACGACATTCGAATAACGCGTTCGATGCTCTAACCACTGAGCTACCACAGCGGCCTTCCCTCCATCCACCTTTTTTGGGTTTATCTGTGAATTTAGCAGAAGGAGCGACAGTCAGCGCCATCTATAAGCAAACGG
>WOVY01004589.1:0-89026 GCA_013436015.1 Rhipicephalus annulatus | reverse complement strand
TGCCGTCGTGGGGTTGCACTGGGTAGCCGACGTAAGTAAGCTCCCGGCGATTAAATACAACAACCTTGCTACTTCGATGTCACTTGAGGAGAAAAATGACTCGTAGCTGGATAGTCTGAGTGGGTGCAATAATTTCGGTTCACATATAATCATGATAGGAATGGGTACAGATGAACGAACTGGTGAAAATCAGATATCCGAGATCTCAGACCTCTTGCGTTTCCACTGAAGCATCGACGATTCTCTGACCTCCTTTCGGAACGACTTGTGATTGTCGGCCATGGCTTTACTAGAGGCTTGCAAGGACCGGGCTCAATGCGTCCAGCACCTGTAGGCCGCTCCTAGCAGTTGGCGAATCAATGCTTGTCAGAAGACTTCTGATGACACTCACAATAAATAGCAGCATAGGAATAATTTGACTATCTGCTGTTGAAGCCTCGTCAAACAGCAGCATTGGCTTTCACTGGGAGCAGAGAGCGGGAAGGCTGCGCAGAAGGCCGTGCGTTCGCGAGCACCGGCCAGTCTTTAGGGGAGAGAGGCTTCGCCGGTGCAGGTATTCTTGTACTCTCTGGCTTTCTCCTATATGTGGATGGTGGTGTAGACTTAAGTGTTGCAATGATATCACCATGACTGGAGCGCGTCCGTCGGTGGCGACGTCGACGCCGGATTTTCTGTAAAGCTTCTCTACGGGTGGTTTTATCTCTGACCATTTTTTTCAGGATACCCATTTCTTTTCTTGAGTCTTGGGCATTCCTTAGACGTGGCTTCATGCGTACCTCGACAATTGCCGCACCTACAAGTTGTTGCACAAAAGGTGTCTACCGTGTGCGACTCCGCGCACCGGGGCATACGGTAAAGTTCGCACAGACGCCCTTGACATGGCCGATATTGAAACACTTGTGGCACTGAAGCGTTTTGGGACGAAATGCCGTACAATGCTGGAAATGTCTCAACTTGACGTACGTAGAGATTGAGTCGCCCTAAAGGCTATCTTAATGCAGCGGCTGTTCCCGAGGCGGCTTATATGCTTAGTGACCACTCCTTCGTACGCCGGTTTTATCAGAATGGGTAGATCCGTGTTTCGGATGGCCTAGTCAATGTCGTAAACGACACCTGCAGTGCAGGTCCCAGTCATCGGTACGACCGCTCGTACTTTGACATCTCCAAACTCTGTCATCATTCGAAGCTTCTCCAGCGTGTCTCCTGTGTTGTGTCAACAGCTAAAACGTTCTTACGTGTGTTTAGCCGAACCTCTTTGACTCTTTGATTTCATTCTGTGCTAAATACTCAAGAACAGTAGAGATAGCTTGTCTGTTCAATTTGCGAAGGCTGACGGAAGGATCCACGGGCATGAAGAGAATGGTATGCGGCCAGCGTTCACTCTTTGCCTTCACAGTTGACGTGCTTGCTAGCGATGACGTCTTGATGGGCCTCCCTTTGGCCTTCCGAATCCACACAGACACGAAGCTGCCATTTGATGAGTCGTCGCCGTCGACTGAGTAGATGTATGTGTCTTCACTGAAGCTGCACCAAGAGCCTTGTTTCCTTGCGAAGCTTACGAATGTTGAGCTGTAGCCAAACGGGCCAGCAGTCGGCTCTTCTTCCATGGGCACGAGAGCAGGAGCAACTCTTGAGCCGTCGCTGGTGTTTGACCATGAGCCTTGAACCACAGAGGAGCTTGAGGGCGCCGAAATTTGACCACGTGGGCCTGTAGAAATCACCACTGCCATCGCCACAAGGCGGGACGCAGAGAGCGTCCCAGGTATTGTGGAAAATATAACGAAACCAGTTAGTAGTGACAGACACGTTCTATCACTAAGTCTTTGTCGTCGTCCACCCACGTGCACCAAATTTGGTATATGTAGAGGTAGCGAAACGGCTGTGACCGCGCCATGAGCGTAACATGTCATGTTTTACGTGAAGCGCATGTCATGATTATCATGCTTACGTGTCGCTTACCTTTTTCGTTCATTCACGTTGCGTTATACCAAATTTGGTATATGAGAAGCTAGTGAATGCCCGCGAACGCATTAAAAGCGTAGCATGTACTCATACTTTACATGAGACGCATATGTCATAATTATCGTGTTTAGACGTGTAATTTACCTTCGTCGTTCATTAACGTCACGTAATACCAATTTGGTATATATGAATCTAGCGCAACGGTGCGAGCACGCTATGAGCGTAGCATGTAGTAATGTCTTACATAACGCATATGTGATGATTACCATGTTTAGACGTGTCATTTACCTTCGTCGTCCTTTCACGTCATGTAATACCGAATTTGGTATATGTGAATCTAGGAAAATGGCCGCGAACGCATCATGAGCGTAGCATGTACTCGTGCTTTACATGACACAGATATCATGATCATCATGTTTGGATGTGACGCTTACCTTCATCATCCGATTGCGTCACGGAATGACAAATTGGGTATATTTGGAACTAGCGAAATGGCTGTGACCGGGCTATGGGTGTAGAATGTACTAATGTTTTACATAACATGCATTTTAAAATTATCATGTTTAGATGTGCCATTTACCTTCGTCTTCCATTCACATTCACGTATTACCAAATTTGGTTTATATGAAGCTAGCGAAATGGCCGTGAGGCCACTATGATAGTAGCATGTAGTCATCATTTACATCACACGCATATCATGATTATCACGTTTGGATGTGTCATTTACCTTCGTCGTCTATTCAGGTCTCGCGATACCAAAATTGGTATACGTAGAGCTAGCGAAATGGCTGTGAGTGCGCTTTGAGCGTAGCAAGTAGTCATGTTTTACATGACGCGCATCTTATGATTATCATGTTTAGACGTGTCATTTACCTTCGTCGTCCCTTCACGTCATGTAATACGAAATGTGGTATATGTGAAACTAGCGAAATGGCCATGGACGCAGCCTAAACGTAGCATGTACTCATGTTTTACATGACACCCTTGTCGTGATTGTCATGTGTGGATGTTTCGTTTATTTTCGTCGTCCATTACCGTCACGTAATACGAAATTTGGTATGTGTGAAGCTAGCGAAACGGCTGTGAGCGCGCTATGAGCATAGCATGTACTAATGTCTTACATGACACGCATATGTCATGATTATCATGTTTAGACGTGTCATTTACCTTCGTCATCCATTCACATCACCTAATACCAAATTTCGTTTATGTGAATCTAGCGAAATCGCCGTTAACGCATCATGAGCATAGCATGTACTCATGCTTTACGTGATACACATATCATGATCAGCATGTTTGGATGTGAAGTTTGCCTTCGTCGTTCGGTCGCGTCACGGAATAACAAATTTGGTCATGCGGAGCTAGTGAAAGGGCTGTGAGCGCTCGACGAGCGTACCATGTACTCATGTCTTAAATGACACGCACATCTCATGATTATCATGTTTAGACGTTCCATTTACCTTCATCGTTCATTCGCGTCACGTAATACCAAATTTGGTATATATGAAGCCAGCGATACGGCTGTGAGCGCGCTATGAGCGTAGCATGTACTAATGTCTTACATGACACGCATATGTGATGATTACCGTGTTTAGACGTGTCATTTACCTTCTTAGTCCACTCACGTCAAATAATACGAAATTCGGTATATGTGAAGCTAGCGAAACGATTGATTGATTGGCGATTGATGTTTTGTGGCGCAAGGGCCACTTCATGGCGAAAGAGCGCCAGTTTATCTTATTAGAGATACGGACAATAATTGTGATAAGCGGCTGTATACGGGCCTTAAAATTTCTCGCCCTGAGGCGAGTAAAAACATAAAGTAATAAAATCGTGACCATGCCTTGAGAAGTAAGTGGCGTTTATGGATGAAAAAAGTTTAATAATAAAAACGATGATGGACATGTATGGCATTAGCACAAGGGCCACCATCATTCACACCCGTGCGTTCAAGGGCCTGTGAGGCAAGTGTTTTGTTAAGTGTAGCCACCGCAGCGGAGACCTCTCGGGAGAGGTCGTGCGAGGGAATGCCCGCGTATATAGTATTGAAACTATTAACTTCTTTCAAAAAAGCTAATAAGGATTTATGTGTAAAAAGTGGTTCCTTACCGACGGACATTGTAGGATGAAGTGGTATCTGTGGTCGGTAAGGTAACGGAAAGTGTTGTCTTCTCAGCATGTCTAATTCTTTACACTGGATTAGAATTGAAGTACGGTGAGTGCTTCTCCACATCTATCACAGGAAGGTGGATCGCCACCAGACAAAAGAATGAACGTGTTTGTGTGGTGTATGTACTGTTCTTAACCTTGTAAGGATTATTTCTGTTTGGCGCGATTTTGATACTGGCGGCCAATGACCAAGTTGCCCGCTGATGACATGCAATTTATTATCTTGTGGTGTGTCCCATGTTTCTGCCAGCAGCCCCTGAGCCTTCGTTTTAGAAAAGGTTTCAAGTCGAGTGAAGTAACTGGTATCGATGTGTTTATTGGAAACGGTTTTGTTGGCGGATCCAGCTAGCTGGTCCACCAGAACGTTGCCTTGAATTTCGCGGTGCCCTAGCACCCAGCAGACTACAACATTCTGCTTAGATGAGTAGACTGTGCATAAGAGCGAATAAAGTGAGACAAGGACAGGTTTCTTGTGCTTTTTTCAAGAGATTTCATAGCTTTTTTAACGCTAAGGGAATCTGTATATATTATTGCCTTCTGTAGCTTTATTTGTTTAATGTGTTTTGACGGCCGCGAGTATCGCACAAGCTTCGCGGGTGAAATGCTTTTATCAGAGTGCAGAACGCCGACTTCCGGAAAAGGTGGGCCGACGGCTGCGTACGAGACATAATTGTCGGACTTTAAAGCATCCGTAAAAGTTCAGGACATGTGTGTTTCTGTTGTAGTTCTTGAAAGCATGTCTGGATATGTGCAATTGGTACGTGCTTCGTAACGTCCCAGAAAGACACATCGCAATCTATGACCTGCCATTGCCGTGGTGGCAGGCATGCTGCGGAATCCATCAAACGGTGTTTAAGTAGCACACCGCTTTCCTTCGCTATAACCCCTCACACGGAGTGAGTAGGGCTGTCTCAAGGAAGGCCGTTTTCTCAAACCTAGCAAGGCTCGACATGCCAATTATTGTGAATGTGATGGGTGATTCTTGTTTGCATTTACGTTAACATAATATTTAAAAAGACATGTAACATCTCTGTAGGTGGAGCGACCATTTGTTCGATTCCACGTACAAGCTTTCCAGGTGGCAAGTGCGAAAAGCACCCGAGGGAGACGGATGCCTAGATGATGAACAAGGTCAAGCATTTTAAAGGCAGTAGGTGTCGCAGACTGGTATGCTATTGCCCCTTAGTCTAGGCGGGTACGTACGAGGCTTTTATACAAATTCGTTAAACACTCTTGTCCCTTCCCACGTAGTGTGTGAAAACACTTTTACAATGTTCATAGCTTTTATGCACTTGTTTTTCAAATATTTGATGTGTGGTATGAAGGTTAGCTTGGGTGTCCAATATTAGGCTTAAGAATTTGTGTTCAGTGTTAAAAAGAAACACGTTGCCCTAGCTGCTGAATATCGGATTCCGAATGAGTGTCTCTCTTTCTTGAGAACAAGACACACGTACTTTTCTGTGCATTCACTCGAAACCCGTTTTCCTCTACCCATTTGAGTACTTTGTTCAAACCAAGCTGAACCTGCTGCTCGCACATGGCAAGATTACAAGATTTAAAACCAAGCTGGACGTCTTCGGCATAAGTACAATAAAACATACTGCGAGGAATGGACAAGCGCAAATATTTCATTTTAATAATAAAAAAAAGTGCAACTAAGCACACCACCTTGCGGCACGCCTGTTTCTTGGATAAATGTTTGGTAAAGAACGCGGAATGTCTCGAACGCGGAACGCATTCGAACACGGAATGTCTGGTTTGAGAAGTACCTTTCAATTATGGTAGCATTCTGCCACACAGGTCAAAGTGGGACAGGTCTCTTACTATTCCAAAGCGCCATGTCGTATCATATGCCTTTTCGATGTCAAGGAGCACAGAAAGGAAGTATTGCTTGTTGACAAAAGCATCTCTGATCTGTGCCTCAATACGAACAAGGTGGTCGGTGGTGGACCCAACCTCTAAGAACCCGCACTGAAACTGGTCGCGCAAATTGTTTGTTTCAAGGAAATGTACAAGTCGGCAGTTTATCATTTTTTCGAAAAGTTTGCGCAAGCAGCTTGTAAGTGCATTAGGCCCTAACACTTGAAACTGAAGAAGGGTGCTTGCCCTCTTTCAAAATGGGAATAACCATAGCCTCTTTCCAGGAAGGAGGAATAGCGCCAGAAAACGTCATAGCATTGTACACACAAGGCAAGGTTTTTGCGTTTCGATTGGCAGGTTTTTCAACATGTCGTACACCACTCAATCAGAACCTGGGGCGGAAACACTGCAGGAGATTAGTGATGTCTGGAACTCAGCCAAGCCGGAAGCCTGGTTGTATGCTTCGTGTTTTGTACATTTGTTTTCTAGTTTCTGCTTCTAAATTCTTGTTTTATATTTATGTAAAGCGTCAGTATAGTTTGACGAGCTTGACACCCGTTCGAAGTCCTCGCCGAGGAAGTTTGCCTTAACTTCCAAGCTGTCACCATGTGTGTTTACGATGGGGAGTGAGTTTATTCTTGTCTTCCCGCTACCTTACTCCAGACTTTAGCCTCCTGTGTATACTTGTTGATCCATGTTAAAAACGTGTGCCAACTTTCCAATCTGGCCTGCCGGCGCGTTCTCCTGCCTTGAGATTTTATTTCCTTAAAGCTGTCGAGGTTTTCCGCTGTCAGCGAGTTCCGCAGCAACCTCCATTTCCTGTTCTGCTCCTTTCGCGCATTTCGACATTCAATGTTCCACAATGCTACGTGTCGCTTGCCGGGCAGTCCAGATGTTTGTGGAATGCACTTGGCTGCTGTGCCAGTAAGATAAGCTGTGAAGTACTGCACAGCTTCATCCATGCCTAACCCGCATATGCCAGTCCAACTTACGGGAGTAATGTTCTGAAATTGTTCCCAGTCGGCTTTGTTTACCTGCCATTTGGGAATTTGTGGAGGGCATTCATATGATGTTGGTGTACTCAAAACTAAAAGAAAATTGTCACTTCCGTGTGGATTATTTATGACTTTCCACTGGAGTAATGGTACAAGTGAAGGGGATGCGATACTGAGGTCAATGAAAGAGTAAGTTTTGTTGGCAAGGTTATGATATATTGCCTCTTTCCTATTCAACAGACAAGCAGCAGATGAAATGAGGAACTGTTCAATGAGACAACCTCGATCGTACATCACAGCGACGGTCACCTCACAGACAGCTGGTGCGTTCAGGTCCCCAAGGACCAGAAAAGGTTCAGGCAGTTCGTCTATTAAAGACTAGAATTCACGTTTTTCAAGACGGTGGTGCGGAGGTATTTACAGTGAGCAGACGGTGACGAGTTTGTTTAGAATAACTGCGTAGACAGCCGCCACCTTGAGGGAAGTGTGAAGGGGTAATCGTGTACATGCTATCCTTTGACTAACCATAACCGCTACCCCACCGGATGGTGGCATGGCATCATCTCTATCTTTTCGGAAGATTACGTAGTTACGTGAAAAGTTTGTGTTTGTTCGTTTCAGGTGCGTCTGTTGTACACACAGCACTCTAGGATTGTGTTCATGGAGGAGTTCTTTTAAGTCATCGAGGTTTCGGAGAAGGCCTCGGATGTTCCACTGTAAAATTTTTGTCTTCATCATAAATAAAAAAGAAGGTGTTGTGTGTACAGAGAGCATCCTGTGTTGGAGTGAACTTGTTAATTCCGGTGGCAGGACGGTCGTCTGGCCCCATTTTTGGCTTTGTATTTTTCTTGGCGCGCTCCAAGGAGCTGCGCCGCTCTTTCAGCACCAAGGGTACCGTTGTATCCACTGCCTCCTCGGAGGCACTTGATACCCACACATGCGAGCTGGTGGTTCGGATTTTAGGCCTCGTCTGGTGCGGTGAAGCCTTGACACCAGATGACCCTGGAGTCTGCTGTCTCGATTCGCTAGAAGGCGGTGTAGACTCAACTACTGCCACCTTGGGGGCAGGCGCCACAGCCGACGGCTCGCTCTGCGCTGGCCGAAGGAGTGGCGAGGGCTGGTACGGTGTTTCCCCCTGACGTGCCGCATCAGCATAAGCGGCGCCATAAAATGGCAACATTCTTCTTTTTGCTTCTTTGAATGTGATGCTTTCTTTAATTTTCAATGCGGTGATTTCTTCTTTTCCTAAATGAACAAGAACGTGAGTATGCGGTATGATCTCTGCCACGGTTCACACAGTGTGATAGTTCTTCGTAGTTGTCAGAATTGTGGCCTGACACTCCACATTGTGCACAAGTTTGGTGAGCACGACAGCTTTGTGAGCCGTGGCCATACCTCTGGCATTTAAAACAGCGACGAGGGTTAAATATGTGTGGTCTGATCGAAGTCTTCGTGCACCCAGTTAGAATAGTTTCTGGCAGATTACTGAAGGCGAACGTAAGTATGAGGTGTTTTGTTCGTGTTTGCTTGTTGTCTCTTCTGATGATAATCATCTGCACATTGGCCACACTCTGACTCTTCGAACCCTCCAGAAATTCTGGTTCGGTCAGGCCAAGCTAGTCAGTGTCAGATACTACTCCACGAGTGGTGTTCAATGATCTTTGTGGTGTTACAGAGATCGGAGTGTCACCAAAAGTTGAAAGATTCTGTAGCTTTTCAAACTGTTCCTTTTCTCTAACATCAAGGAGGAGGTCTCCGCTGGCCATTTTGGTAACTATGTACCCGGCCCCAAGAGTTTCTGTAAGACACCTGGCTTCTATAAAGGGGGATACAGTTCTGGCTTGCTTGCCACTTTTCTCACTATGTATAACATGAAAATGGAAGTTTTTATTAGATCGGTTGAAGAAGCCAAAGTCTTCGGTGCGCATGCCCTTTAAGACGATATGATAACTTAAGGTGGTAGGCCACTCAAAAACAAAAATTTTTGAAGGGCAGGCAGCGTTGAAACAACTTCTTCCTCAAATGTCTTATTTAATTTACCCACCTATTTTATGTGCAAAATATTGAATATTATTTATTGGGAGGTAATATTCGTCAAAAATTGCATTGAAAGTGCTAGCCACGCCAGCTGTGATAAGTGACTAATGGTTGACTTTATTCAGTAAATCTTAGGCATTTGTGTAACTAAAGGCTCGAGCTATGCAGTGAACTAGAATAAATATTGTTACGTAAAAATGACACGAGGCGTGTCTATTTAAAATTTATATTGAAACTGATGCGTATGGCGTCGTCTAAGATGGAAGACAGCACGCCGACCCGACAGACCACTTCCTCGTTGTCGTCTTCTGACCCCTGATATGTCTAATACGTAGCATACCCCCCCCCCGGCAGTAAAAGCGCCATCTCAGTGCACACTAACTACGGTCTTCAGTAGGCAGGAGGTAAGGTTTTAGCCTGCTGACGTGCACAACATCACTGGGTGTGGTTGCAGGCAGGCTTGTGGTCTCAGATGCACGAATGATCTCATAGGTGACGTTGGTTTCCTGGCGGATAATACGGTAAGGACCCATGTAGCGAGGCAACAACTTCTCTGATAAGCCGACTCGGCGAACATGGCAAACAGGAGAACAAGAGAACCAGGTGAGAAGTGAACGCCAGCATGCCGGCTGTCGTAGATGGCTTTCTGGGTGGTTTGCGAAGCCGAAAGTCTAGAGCGGGCGATCTTACGTGCGTGGTCGGCACGAGCAATAGCGTCGCGTGCATATTCGGTTGACGGCGTTGTAGTGGTTGGAAGTAGGGTGTCGAGTGGTAACGTCTGATCACGGCCATAAAGCAAATAAAAGGGTGAATAACCAGTGGTGTCATGGCGCGAAGAATTGTACGCGAAGGTCACGTGAGGTAGCGCCAGGTCCCAGTCATGGTGGTCGGAGGACACATACACCGCGAGCATGTACGTGAGGGTCCGATTTAGCCGTTCGGTAAGGCCATTTGTTTGGGGGTGGTAGGATGTGGTCAGCTTGTGGTGCGTCGAGGAAGAGCGCAGAAGATCGTCAATCACACGGGACAAAATGCGTGGCCGCGATCCGTGAGTAATTGGCGAGGAGCGCCATGGTGTAGAATGACGTCGTGGAGCAAAAAGTCCGCAACGTCAGTAGCGGTGCTGGTGGGGAGTGCTCGAGTGATGGCATACCTAGTCGCGTAGTGTATAGCAACGGCGATTCACTTGTTGCCCGATTTCGACTCGGGAAAAGGACCGAGAAGGTCTATACCAGCACGGAAGAAAGGTTCGGTTGGGATGGAGATTGGTTGAAGAAGTCCAGCCGGGGGCGCAGTAGGTCGCTTCCTACGTTTACGTTGCCATTTATTGCAGGAGGACACGTAACGGTGGACGGATCGGGCGAGACCGCGCCAAAAGAAGCGGCGACGCACGCGGTCGTACGTCCGAGATACACCCAGAAGACCAGCAGTTGGTTCATCGTGAAGCTCGTGCAGCACGGTTGAACGCAAATTTTTCGGCACGACAAGAAGGAGCTCAGGGCCATCTGGCTGGAGGCTACGACAGTACAGCGTGCAATTCAGGAGGACGTACATGCGAAGTGACGTGTCATTCGGAGCAGATTTGAGACGGTCAATAAGTTGTCGCAGAGAAGCATCACGACGTTGTTCATCACCAATCCGAAGAAAGCGGGACATTGACATGACGCTAAGGCTAGGCTCGATGTCTGGTTCGTCGGGCTGATTAACAGGTTAGCGGCATAAGCAATCGGCGTCCAGATGGAGACGTCCACACTTATAAGCAACCGAGTAGGAATACTCCTGTAGGCGTAATCCCCAACGACCAAGTCGCCCAGTAGGGTCCTTCAGAGAAGAAAGCCAACACAGCGCGTGATGATCTGTGATGACACGGAAAGGGCAGCCATACAAGTAAGGACGGAATTTCGAAACCACCTAAAAAAGGGCGAGACATTCCCGTTCTGTTATAGAATAATTGCGTTCAGACTTAGAAAGCAGACGGCTTGCGTACGCGATTACACGGTCGTTGCCTCGCTGAATTTGCGCCAAAACTGCACCAATTCCGTGACCACTCGCGTCTGTTCGCACTTCTGTAGAAGCATCGGGGTCGAAATGTGCAAGAATAGGAGGTGTCGTTAGAGCGGTGATTAGCTGGGAGAAGGCGTCAGCTTGAGGAGGGCCCCAACAAAATGGGACTTCTTGTTTGAGGAGGTCGGTTAGTGGCCGTGTGAGTGCCGCAAAGTTTTTCACGAACCGGCGAAAGTAGGAGCAGAGGCCCACAAAACTGCGAACATCATGGACAGAGCGTGGGACTGGGAAGCTTGTTACAGCACGTACTTTCGCCGGGTCTGGCCGTACGCCGGCAGCGTCAACAACGTGACCCAATACGGTAATCTGACGAAAACCGAAGTGGCACTTTGAGGAATTGAGCTGCAGGCCGGCCCGTCGAAATATGAATAGAATGGTCGAAAGGCATTCAAGGTGGGTTGCAAAGGTAGGTGAGAAAATGATCACGTCGTCCAGGTAACACAAACATGGCGACCATTTAAATCCTTGTAGGAGCGTGTCCATCATTCTCTCGAAGGTCGATGGAGCGTTGCCGAGACCAAATGGCATGAACTTAAATTGGTAAACACCATCAGGGGTAACGAAGGCGGTCCTTTCTCGGTTCATGTCATCTACAGGAATTTGCCAGTAGCCAGATCGGAGGTCGAGAGATGAAAAGAAGGTGGCGCCATAGAGGCAATCAAGGGCATCGTCCATGCGTGATAGAGGGTACACGTCTTTTTTGGTAATTTTGTTGAGGTGGCGATAATCAACGCAAAAACGCCCTGAGCCGTCTTTCTTTTTTACTAATACCACGGGAGATGCCCAAGGGCTCGTTGATGGTTCGATTACGTTTTTCGTAAGCATTTTGGCCACTTCTTTCTGAATCACTTCTCGCTCAGACGCTGACACGCGGTGCGGCCGACGGTGAATAGGCGCAGAGTCACCAGTGTTGATTCGGTGAGTGACAATTTTAGTCTGGCCCAAGGGACGATCGTCGGTGTCGAAAATGTCACTGTATGAGGCGGAAACTTGGCAGAGAGCGTCGGCCTGGTGAGGCGACAGCTCCGATCCAATCATGTTTCGAAAAATACCATCGTCTGAGCTGGGTGACCGTGAGACTGCGCTTCGATCAAGAGCAAATACAGCGACAACACTGACATCGTCCTCTGTTATGACAGTTAGCTGGGCTAGAGACGTCTGGCAGGGCAACACTTGAGGGGTGAAACCAAAGTTAAGGAGCGGAAGTAACACGCAGTTATCCGCTATGGTCGTGATGTATAGGGCACAGTAACACTACGCGTCAGCCGAACGTCAGTAATTGGCGTAATGATATAATCACCGTCAGGAACGGGGTCGATGACAAAGACACGTACGTGTCGGCTCGAGGTGGCAGGCGAACGAAAGTGGTTGGGCTCAAGCGGCTGGTAGGCTTTGCAGAGTAGTCGGCAAAGATTGGAAGATCAAGGCTAAGGGTACCAGACGAACAATCAATTGAGGCTGAGTGTGCCGAAAGGAAATCAAGGCCAAGTATGAGGTCATGAGGGCAGCAGGCTAGCACGGCAAAAGGACCACGGCGTGACGACCGGCAATGCTGACACGAGCAGTGCACATTCCGATTACTCGTATAGTACCGCCATCGGCAACACGCATTACCTGCGTCGTAGATGGCGTCATAATCTTTTGTAAGCGGCAGCATAGAGAAGCGTTCATAATAGGCAGGTGCGCACCTGTGTCAATGAGGGTGGTCACAGGAACATGGTCGACTTGTACTTCAAGCAGGCTGTGGTGTGTGGGAAGCGTCAGTAGAGGATTTTCGGCCGTCATTGGTATTGCAGCTTCACCTCTATAAGCTGCAATATCTAGTTTTCCTGCTGCGGTCATCCAGAGGTGCTCGGCGAGGAAAAGCGCTGAGGTGGCGGAGAGTGGGATCGGTGACGTAGCGGCGATGGGGAGCGAGAGCTGCGGCGACTGGGCAAAGGGGCGTCAGTGGAAGGCTCGTAAGATGACGACGAATATAAATTGAAGGGTGCGGCGACTGAACGTCGAGGCGTCGTCGGTTGCATGAGCGCCGAGGTAGAGAAAGTATGACGTGGTTGGTTTGACCAACGGCGGCGGCAATAGCGAGAAACGTGCCCAGGCTGGTGGCAGGAAAAACAAATAGGCCGGTCGTCGGGTGTTCGCCATTCCGAATGGTTACGGAAGGGCATTGTTGGAGGTGAACGGCGAGCGTGTCCTCGGAAGTAAGACGGGACTTCAGGGCGAGTCAAGGGACATGCTGACGGAAGGCCAAGGTTCGCAAACTCCTTCCTCACCACAGCTTGTATTAACGCCACTGACGGCTGTTGGTCAGAGGCGACCGTTGCGAAAACGGGAGACTGAAGAGGAGCCGGACAGGCGGCTTCGATTTTCCGACGAACAATGCGTGTGACGTTGTCATACGTGGGGGACTGGCGGGCGGCTTCACACGATGAGGTTGCTGCCGTGTTGGGCAGCCGGGTGAATCGCTGAGTAATACGGTGGCTCTTGGCTTCTTCAAACCGCGGGCACTCTTTAATGATGGCGTCGACGGTGGCAACGTTGTTGTAAACTAGAAGATTAAATGCGTCGTCTGCTATGCCTTTCAGCACATGGGCCACTTTCTCAGACTCACTCATGTGCTCGTCAATCTGGCGGCATAGGGCGAGGACGTTGTGAATGTACGCGACGTACGACTCCGTCGACGTCTGTGCACGAGCCACCAGTTGATTCCGCGCTGCGATCTGCCGCCCAACGATGTCGCCAAAAAGGTCGCGGATCTTCTCTTTAAAGAAGTCCCAGTTTGTAATCTCCGCTTCGTGCGTCTCGAACCACACTCGCGGTGGGCCATCGAAGCAAAAAAGCACTTTGGCAAGCATAAGAGTCGGGTCCCACCTATAGCTTGCGCTGACCCGTTCGTACCGGTTGATCCATTTGTCGACGTCAACGCCATCCTGACCGAAAAATACACCGGGTATAACGACGTATGTAGAATTCACGGAAGGGGCAGGTGGTGAAGACGATGGTTGTTCAACCTGTGACATGGTTAGACCTGTGATGATGCGGCCGTTGGGCAGCTTCGTGATGAAGACGGGGAAGTACCCAGCACGACCACCACAAATATGTTACGTAAAAATAACACGAGGCGTGTCTATTTAATATCTATATTAAAACTGATGCGTATGGCGTCGACTACGATGGAGGACAGTCAAGTCAAGTCAAGATCCTTGACGATGTGGCACATACCCACGCTGGGGGATTGGCCAAGAACCGGATAGTTTTCATGAATTTCTTGTTCAATAACAGATTAAAATTAATCCATTTACGAGTCATAAAATAAAGATGCAACACGACAAATTTGATGGTAGATTTGTAAATAATCTGTAGTGTAATGCAATAAAGCGTCGTATTTGATTTAATATGAATTTGGAAATTTCAAAATCTACCGAACAATGATTTCAACACTTAAACCTTTTTGAACTTTTGACGAACTCCTGCAATGCGTCCACCATCTTCCCGTCGCTGTGGCCTAGATACAAAGCCCTGAAAGAAAGCACATTTTCAGCATTTAAATCTATTCCGAAAAGGTGGCAAACGGCTCCTAAAGTGTTTTTACGTAAGGCAGAGAATCTATTACAATAAATGAGATAATGTTCAGGACAGCATGCCCAACCGACTGACCACTTCCTCGTTGTCGTCTTCTGACCCCTGATATGTCAGCGACGTAGCAATATTACGCAGTGAATATCAAAGAAGTAAGGCTAAAAAAAGCCAAAAAAAAACGGTGAAAAAGAGCCTATTTAGACTGAACCTGTTGAATAATTCAGCTGTGAACTGAAAACTATTCGATGGATTTCTTTCATTCTAGTTCACTGAACAGATATATGTTGTAATTCATTGTGCAATATTTCAGTTAAAAGTATATGCTGAGAAATACGTTATGAAAGTTTGCGTCGCAACATTTAGAGCAAATTGTTATTTTCAGAAAAACGTAAACAAAGACTTCCGAGCTTGTAAAAAGGATCACAATCTTCGCATGCAGGCCTAAAATGCACCAGATTTATAGCTAGGCCCTTCTGCGGAAGCATTATTGTCTCCTTTTGTTCGGGTGGCTGCTCGTCTTTTCTTCCTGGCCTGTTTTGTCCCATCCGCTGACTTGCGTTTAGCATTCTGCATGTGCAGGTGATCCCTGGCGATGCAAGCTTTCTTCGTGTGGTACCCTGGTTCTATGCCAGCTTGCCTCAGGATATCTAGGGCGCTTACACTGCCATTATCAAAGTATGCCACAGCATCATGCAAGGCAAACATTACTGTAGGCAAACTGATGTAGACCTCTTTGGGTACCCACTGCCGTATTAGACCATAGAAACACTCATTAGCATTTTGAGTCTTATCATGAAGGCACTTCACTAGAACTTCATCAGAGCACAGATCACTGTAGCCAGTTTTAACTTTGTTGAGCACATCATTTGGAAGTCCTCCTTTGTGTACATATTTTCCTTGGCCGAGTGCTTCGACCCTTTGGTATCCGCACCAGCTTTTCGGTCCAAGTGGACACAGGCGATGTCTCGGCTGCATTTCGGTAGAGCTGCAACGAAAAACACTGGCAAGGGTAGCCTTTTTCATTGCAGAAAGGCTCCCCACATTAGCCCTTATGGCGACGCCATAGTAGTTTTGCAGGTGGTCAATGAGGGCATCAGTGAGCTCAGTGTATTTAATGACATCATCAATGTATTCAATGGCATCATCTTATATAACAGTCACAGTAAAATGCATAAAGTATTTTGAAAAGCATTATTATAGACGAACCGACACTTGCTTTTCAAAGCGATTTTTTGAAACCGAAACCACAGTTGGAAATGTGTATTCAGTTTTGCTATAGAAGCATATGGGTATAGAAAACTTGCTGTAACTCGCAAACTAATGATGCTAGGAGGATAATTTTTCTTGCAACATATATGTGAATGTTTGGGCGAGCAAAAAAAAAAAAACAAAACCCTAAAAATTTTTTTCGCGAGAAAAAAAAAAGACTTTTGAAGGTGGCTTACCACCTTAGCAAGGAAAAAGCTCTATGCATGCCTGTTTATTTTCCTTCAGAAGCGTTGGCGGCCACCCACAACGGAGCCTAACGAGGGGATGCTACAAGTTTGTGGATGCTAAAACTTGCAGACGTCAGCCGTACAACGCAACTATAACCAAATGCGCCTAGACCAAGGTGGGCTATTTGCACAGGGTTAACCCTAGCCGCCAGAAAGTTTGGAAGTAAACGGAAGAGAGTAGAAGACATGACAGATAAAAAGTGAGAGATAAAGACGCAGATGTAGAGAGAGATAGGAAAAGGCGACTGCCGATTTCCCCTGGGTGGATGAGCCCAGGGGTGCCGTCTACGTGAAGCCAGGGCCAAAGGGTTGTGTTGCCTCTGCCGGGGGGCCTTAAAGGTCCAATCACCCAGCGTGGGCACAACCCCCAGGTTCCCCTTTTCCCCGGACACGGCAAAGCCACGCACGGCTAGCTGTGGGGTGGAGTCAAAACTGCACCGTTAGCTCGGGTCCGTGGTGTCGCTACGCACCAAACGCCTACTTAAGCAGACGCCCCTGCGTGAAAGCTAGCGAAATGGCCTAGAACGCATCATGAGCGCAGCATGTACTCATGCTTTACATGACACATATATCATGATCATCTTGTTCTGACGTGTCGTTTACCTTCGTTGTCCGACCGCGTCACGGTACAACAAATTAGGTATATGTGGAGCTAGTGAAACGGCTGTGAGCCTTCTATGAGCGGAGCATGTACCAATGTTTTACACGACACGCATGTCACGATTATCTTTTTAGACGTGTCACTTACCTTCGTCGTCCATTGACGTCACGTAATACCAAATTTGGTATATGTGAAGCTAGCGAAACCGCCGCGAGCACGTAGTCATGTTTTACATCACACGCATGTCATGATTATCATGTTTAGACGTGTCATTTAAGCTGATAAGAACAGACTTTTTATTAAATTTTCACGTACAAAAACATCATAATGGTTAGGAAAAAACTCAAAGAGAAAACTTTGTATAAGTGTATAAGTTAAAATCCGGTAACGAAAGGGTTAAAAACGGTTAGTACACATAAGTTAAAAACGGTAAAACTGTAAAGGTGTATAAATCTAAAAACATGGAAAAATCGCAACTCTAAAAACTTTGGCTATATAAAAAGTCACTGTACGCCAATGTGGCGGCGGTAAATGTCCGTGGAAGCCGCGATCGTGTCACTGACGCACAAGCGTTTCATTGTCCGCAGATAGTTCTTTGAACACAGTCTGCGCGTGACACGATCGTTAGCCGGATCCCACGACCCCAGGCAGCCGACGACGATGGCTTCGACGGAAACGCGCTGGAACCGTCGGAGGAGATGTCGCTGTAAGGGGGCGTACTTCTCCTCCTTAAGCCTCCGGGCTTCCTGGAACGCCTGCAGTCTGTTGTTCAAAGATCAAAGTGTGTCTACACTTTGATCTTAGCCAAAAGGCCGAGAAGCCTCCGTCATTCATTCACGACACGTAATACCAAATTTGGTACACGTGAAGCTAGCGAAATGGTCATGAACGCGCCTTGAGCGTAGCATGTACTCATGTTTTACATGACACGTGTGTATGACTACCATGTTTAGACGTGTCATTTACTTTCGCCGTCCATTCACGTCATGTAATAACAAATTTCGTATATATGAAGCTAGCGAAACGGCTGTGAGCGTGCTATGAGCGTAGCATGTAGCCACGCTTTACATGACACATATATGTCATGATTATCATGTTTAGACGTGTCATTTACCTTCGTCATTCATTCACGTCACGTAATACCAAATTTGGTATATGTGGAGCTAGCGAAATGGCTGTGAGCGTGCTATGAGCATAGAAAGTACAAATGTTTTATATGACACGCATGTCATTATTATCATGTTTAGACGTGTCATTTACCTGCGTCGTCCATTCACGTCGCGTAATACAAAATTTGGTATAGACGAAGGTAGCGAAATGGCCGCGAACGCATCTTGAGCGTAGGTTGTACTAATGTCTTACACAACACGCATATGTCATGATTACCGTGTTTAGACGAGTGATTTACCTTTGTAGTCCATTCACGTCACGTAATATCAAATTTTGCATGTGTGAAGCTAGCGATATTGCCGTAAACGCATCATGAGTGTAGCATGTACTCATGATTTACATGACACATGTATCATGATCATCATGTTTGGAAGTGACGTTTGCCTTCGTCGTCCGATCGCTTCACGGAATAACAATTTTGGTAATGTGGAGCTTGCGAAACGGCTGTGAGCGCGTTAAGAGCGTAGCTAGTACTAATATTTTACAATGACACGCATGTCAAGATTATCATGTTTAGACGTGTCATTTACCTTTGTCGTTCATTCACGTCTCATAATACCAAATTTGGTATATGTAAAGCTAGCGAAATGGCCACGGCCGTTTCGCTAGTTCATGTCACGTAATACCAATTTTCGTATATGTGACGCCAGCGAAATGGCCCTGAACGCATCATGAGCGTAGCATGTACTTATGCTTTACATGACACATGTATCATGATCATCTTGTTCCGACGGGTAGTTTCCCTTCGTCGTCCGATCGCGTCACGGAATAACAAATTTGGTATATGTGGAGCTAGCGAAACGGCTGTGAGTACGCTATGCGCGTGGCATGTACTTATGTTTTAGATGATACGCATGTCATGGTTATCATGTTTAGACGTGTCATTTACCTTTGTCGTCCATTCATGTCACGCAATACCAAATTTGGTATTTGTGAAGCTAGCGAAATGGCCATGAGCACGGTACAGTGGTAGCATGTAGTAATGTTTCATATCACATGCATGTCATGATTATCACAATTGGATGTGTCATTTACCTTCGTCGTCTATTCACGTCACGTGATACCAAATTTGGTAAATGTGGAGCTAGGGAAACAGCTGTGAGCGCGCTAACATGATACGCATCTCATGATTATTCTGTTAGCACCAGTCACATACCTTCGTAATCCATTCACGTCCCCTTATGGCAATTATATAGCAATTGCTATAGCAATTAGTATATGTGAAACTAGCGAAACGTTCGGGACCGCACTATGAGCGTGGCGTGTAGTTCCGACTAGTCATAACATGAAAATCATGGCGGGCATGTCATCATTTCCACGTTAGGGTGTGTCACTTATGTTCGCCATGAAGTCATGTTATACAATCAGTGGCGGTTACATAAGAGGGGCAGTAGGAGTGATTGCACAGCCCCTCAAATCCTGTCAGTATCCCTTACCCCCTCATCAGTGCTTGCCGTCCACCTGATATCACCAATAAGACAAATGAATGGGATCTCTTTGAACACACATTGAGTATTTTCTATGATATAGTATTTTGGATAGAAAAAAAAAACAAAAAAATAATGACCACGCCTTTCTCTCCGGGGTTACCTTAAGCGACCCTCCTAAAATGAGTGACTGGATCCACTTGTGCACACCATACAAGTTTTCCAAAATGTCATGCGAATGAAAGTACAGCAAGAGCAGCAAGACCACGAAATGAAAAGCATGACATTCAACACATAATTAAAATGATTTTCATGTTATAACTAGTCAGTTATGCTCGCCATACAGTCATGTTATGGCACACAAATTTTGATATTGATACCATTATTGAAACGGCCAGGAAAGTGAATAGTCGTAACGGCTAGATAGATAGATAGATAGATAGATAGATAGATAGATAGATAGATAGATAGATAGATAGATAGATAGATAGATAGATAGATAGATAGATAGATAGATACGCTCAAAGTCACCGGAGGTCGCTAAGAAATACCTCGCATTCAAAATAAAAACGGAGCACATTACACGTTCTTCCGCGTATTTCAGTTTTCTAGCGCGTATACGCAGTGACAAAGCTGTTGCTATGTGGTAGTCTGGTTCCAGATGCATTTTTGATTGAGACCAAGTGAACATTTCTCAAACAAGATTTACCCTCTGCCCTCACAGATTGCGCTATAAACCCTCTGCTACTGGCAGTACTTCATTGATATATGAAAATGCACATTTCAACTGTAATGCCGACGATGGTCGCAAGAAAGTCTGCCTGAAAAATAACGCGTGCGAAATCATGTTGCTGACGTGCAGCATAATAAAAAAATAAAAAAAATGACTTGTCATGTATTGCCAGCATGCGCGGGTGCTGGCAGTAAACAAAAAAAAAAGTTACTAAAAGCTATCGCTGCGTCAGGGATGTTTGACATATGGAGCTGAAAGTAAAAATTGTCCCCATTGGCAGGCAGTCATTCTCATTCCACGCTGGAGCCATGCTTGACTTGTGAAGCGCACTTCGCCCGACGAGGACTAGGTCATCTCCGCTTATAAGAGAATAATGATTTTTTTTTTCTGATCGGGCGGGTTGTCGCATCTGTTTTCGAAGACTAGTCAATTCAATGATGCGACGAGAGGCCGTTCATTTAAATGACCACTGCAGCTGTCGTTTGCAGTATCTTAGTGTTATTACTTTACTTTTACTTACTATCTTCACAAGCATGCATATACGCATCGGAAAGGGGAGGAGGGGGTATCATGACTTAGATATACGTGTACATAATCTGCTCAAACTATCGCTGATAGTCACGTCACAGAAAAAGGGTGATGCCTGTGTACCCCTCCCGACCCCTATCTCAGTCGGGTCGGTGTAAGTGTGAACCCCCCCCCCCCCCCGCAAAAAAATATCTGGCTAATCTCCTGTTTCTTCTTTTGTTTTTTTTTTTTCAACTGACACAAACCAGTGGAGCTTCGGATGTCAATCACGCACAGTTGTGTAATTCGATGTGGGTACACCGCAAGGGTGCTACTTGCGTTGACTGTGTGACTTTTGGCCTGCATGGCATGCTTTAAAATTTTAAACTGCGCGCGGGCGGAGTAATAGCCGAGACCACTTGCCATTTCTAATGCTTTCTCAAAAAACAAGAAGTACCGTTTCTTTAGTCTCGTGTTCAATGATTAAAGTTTTTGGATTTTTTTTGTTTTAAAAACCAAAATTTGAGCAGATTTAGCAGTGGCCGCCTCTGTGACTGCTTTTTCTGCGGTCGTGTGGAATACTCTCACTCATTCCTCCATGCTGTCTCTTCTTCGCTGGCGGGCGTGCGAAGCATGCGTTTGAAGTGGACGGCAGCTCGTTAGAAGTTGAACAAAAGGACGCTGAAGGGCTCTTACTGCGCCCTTGTCTTTACGCGCTGCCGTTCGCTTCAAACAATGCAACACCGAGTTGCCCAACCTCGTACGCTTTTGGAAGTTTTCTACTTTTCGCGGGCCTCGCTGCTGCCTCGTGGTCGCGATAACGCGCGATCACCCCGGGGATGCGTGCTCTGACAAGTGTTCTCTGCGCGGACCTTGTCGGGGACCACATGGCCCTGCAGCTCGCCCGGGTGTTGCCGCACGTCCACTTCGCTGCTGACCGGCTCACGTGAGTGAACACCGAATCTCTCGCCCACTCTAGAGGCGTGTGTTTGGACCGCTTGTCTGTAATCTAAACGAGAACAGCGCTGTGGAGAGTGTTGGTGCCGAGCTACTCCTCAGCTCTTTCTCCCAGCTTCGGTCGTCTTTGTGCAAAATGAAGAACCTATTATAATTGTTAGTATTTTGAATGCTCTCAAATCTTATATCAATTTATATCTACACAAAAACGTGTGGACACAATGTGTGGAAGGTTATGTTTTACAATGTTTGGAAAGTTATATTTGGAAGGTTTGGTGTCGTATATGCATGCTAACACAATTAATTGAATACAATAATTACCCTAAAATCTTGTCTTAGCGGACTCGAGCACACTTTACAAGGTTACTGCCCCTGATGAAAGTGCGCTCTTTTCGATTGATGATTGTCAGCTTTCCAAACGCCCTTTGATTGTTGAAAATGCCCTTTTAAAATATGAGCTTATTCAACAAATACAAATTGTTAAAAAATTTACCTGGGAGTGTCATGTTGGAGATTTATCCGAAAACATAGAGCCCTATTTATTCGGTAGGCTGGGCTGCATGACTGAAGCACATAGGGAACCAACACTTACTGAGAACACGTGAGCATCTGCAACACGTGGCATTGCTTTTGGGCATGTGCCCTAACTGGCGTCATCGTATAGTCAAAGCATCACTTTTGACCTGTCAAAGTATTCCTGCTGGAATTCAGGCTGGAACATTAGCACCTGTATGTCAGCTGGACATCATGAATTACCAACTCTGTTGTCATACCTTGGCCAGGCTGCTTAATAAGATTTCTCAAACCATGATCCCCTATCTTTCCTATATCAGACTTCTTGCTTGGGCATACTGTTTGAGCATGTTATCTTTGCCCATTTCACGCTACGCATGGAACGGCATAGACTATATTGCCATAGCATGGAGGAAATTGATCGTACCTCTCTACACAAGACGCCCTCTTGCAGATTTCACACACAGTCTTCAATGGAACGGTGCATCATAAAAGAGCAGTTCTGGCAATAGACCTCACCAAAGTGTTTGACAGGGTTACGCAAAGTGTGATTCTACAGAGCATCCAAGAGCTGCGCTTAGGGCCTAGAATCTATAACTGCATCCGGGCTTTCCTCAGTGGGCGCACCGCCTTCCTGCACATTGATGATGTACAAACGCCGCCCTGCTCCCTTGGTAATATTGGCACCCCATACGTATCGGGATGAAGCACAAAGTGCGATATGCCTTTGTACTTCGTCGCATTCTATATGATGCTCTTTTCTTGAACTTTCCTGCACAAAAATAAACTAAATGCTTTAATCCACATGACTACCAAGGCAGTGCATAATCTCCCAAAGACTACAAGCATAGATAGACTGAAATTTGGAATGCAGAACACAGTGCAGGAACTGATAGATGTACAATACTTTTGCCTGGACGGGGTAGCATATACTCGATTCACTCAGATTGTTGACATTAATTGGCTTATTCAGTTTAGCGATGAAAGTTATTTTTGTGTGCTTTCATTCCCAGCACTCATTTTTTCCCAGCACTCATTGAATAGGTGAGAACAGAAATGGAACAATCATCTAGGTTTCTGAGCATGACATTGGTGATCTGGTCCGTGCCAGGGGTTGAGATCCTGAGCTTAAAAAAGCGCTGCTATGACTACGGCCTCCTATATCGGTGAGTCGATGAAAGGTTGATCGGCAACAATGTAGTCGGGATATATTGCTTGGCCCACAGTGGTATAAATTGACTTGAGTCTGTTTAGCAGTGCCTGTTGATTCTGTCAACTTGGTTGGCAAGTCTTTTGAGTGTAAGCCACGTTTGCTTTTTACTTTGACTGAGGTCTATCATGTGTCGAAGACGATGCCAGGCTCTAGATGAGGAGAGATCACCTCGCAGTCCATCACATATTTGGATCTAATTAGATTTACAAAGAGCGGCACTGTGCGTTTCACTTTCTTTTTGAAGCTACGCCATTTTAAGCTTAAAGGGGCCCTGAAACACTTTTTCAAGTAACTATAGAATGAAAGCACTGGAAGAGCTTATTTCCTCACGAGTTCAATGCTGCAAAAATTTTTAGAAGTCGTTTTGTGCGAGCAGAGTTACAAAGAGTTGTCACTCGCTGCCAACGCATTCTCTCTTCTCTCATCCCGACAAAAGCGCTGGAAGCTAAACAGGGAGGGTTGAAAACGGCAAATAAATACGTCATGCGCGCCTTGCGACTTCGAGCACTTTATTCTTTTTTTTCTTTTAATGCACGGATTTTTCAGGGTGATCGCACGCGTACACGTGGACAGGTCGCGGCCTCCCATGGTGATCTCTGTAATGAACGAGCGCGCCATGTCCAAATCAGCGAATGGCTGATAAATGGGTTTGCTACGTGTGATTTTTGAGTATCTATGTCCAGAGAAGAGAAAGCAATTTTTTAGCTTATTTATTGTGAATTCCAGGCCGCATGCTGTGCTATAATATTTGGCTGGCGTGTTATTGGGAGCCTCTACTACTGATAGGCAGTGTTTTCTGATCATGCTCAAAGAGTGTTGCAGGGCCCCTTTAAGTCTTTTATTTAGTCTTTGTGTTTTCCATCGTTTGAGTAAACTAGCTTGCTCTTAGAGTAGATGCGCTAACCTACTGTCTATTGTAGGAGTTAGTGAGGTGGTGTCGAATGTTTGTGTAAAAGCCTGGACATTCTGTTCGAGCTCTGTCATCCACGTGTGGAAGCTGAAAAGTCAACTCGACTGGTTTGGCCTCTCTGTGCGTACGAAAATTATCCCAGCAGAGTCTGACGGACATGATAGATGCAAAGCTGTTTGTGAAGACAAGCTCTATAGTAATCACGGGATGATCACTGCCAAAGGTTTTATTTGAATTTCACCAGACTGGCTTGGAAACGTTGCGGCCAAAAGTAAGGTCTGGACTAGTGTCGGCGCTGACAATATTTCTGATTCTAGATGAAGTACTGAAATCATTGCATATGAAACGTGTTGTATAATTCTGCCCCTCTCTTGTTGGTATGTATATATCCCCAGTCTACAAGCGCGCAATTGAAGTTCCCTAAGATAATGAAGGGGTTCTTCTTTGCAATGGTAGAGGCGACCTCAATGACCGCGATAAGTTCTGAGACCGGTTGTTTCGGAAGAAAGTAACAGTTGAGGATGAAGAGGGGATGACATCTGTGATTGAATGGTATTAATTTGAAGAATGTCTGAGCTACCTGACAGTTTACTACATTACAAGTGTATGGCACAGAATTGTAAACATACATAGTATCCCTCGGGCTCGAAGTTGAGTCGAAAGGCACGAAAGTGTATCTGGGCAGTGACACGTTCGTACCGGCATCTTGGAGTGCTGTTAAGTCAGAGTGTAGAGGAACCAGAGAGTAGCTGCTACAGGGGGTCTCGTTTGCGGCGAAACTACGTGTAGTTCCATTGCATAATGTGTAGGTATTGATAATTGGCCGTCAGCCACGCCATATTGTAGAGAAGGAGGGCGAAGGATGGAAGCTGCCATGGTTCTTGCAGTAGGGCCTTGCGAAGGCATTCCAGCAATTATTTAAGGAAGTTGTTGCCAAATGGCTGTGGTTACCTGACTTATAATCTTCTCTGTGATCGTTGGGATGGCAGTTTCACTGTATTTCTGCGTCAGAGCCATATTATTCGCGTTTAGTTGGCAAACACGTTAAGTTGGTAGTCTAAGTCTTCGTCTGGAGTGTTATCTGGCCGGCGTTCTTTTGAGGACTGGGTACAAAAAGCTCGGGTGGTTATGGTAGAGGGAGTGGATAGGTTGTGGGATAGGTCGAAGGTGTTAGGGGGTTTGGAAGGGCGTTGTGTGTCATAGTTAATGACCGCCCTTAGGTGCCTTACCTCTTCGCACAGGAGTGCTAAGTCTTCTTCCAGTTGTGATGTTTTGTGCACACTGGTGGTTTTGATCCAGGCTCGCCTGGTGATGTTGATGAGGCACCTGGGGCGGAAAGTTTTTCGTAGTGTGCACTGGTGGCTAAGCTTTCGACAACGTCCGTGTGTTGTCGAGGCTAGGGCGTCATGGTCTTGCAGGGGCCTATGTCGGTAACATGGCTGCCTCCACAGCGGGTGCGTGTGGGTGTGCAAGGGGTTTCTTGCTTCTCTTGGTTTTCCCTGCATTGTGGGCGGAGTCCACTTTTTGGAGGCCCATGCCGTATCTGTGACTATGCTTCCGGCACTTAGTGCAGGCATCAGGGCTTCCCCTGTATTCGGTGCAACGGTGTACCACACACATGTACTTGATGGTGTGGGGTTCAAGATCAGAGGTGAAGGTAATCAAAATTCAGCCTGATTTTCTAATGCATCTGGCGGTTATGATGTTGGAGTCCGGATCGCGGCAGCGCAAGTTATTTAGTATCTGCTCAGACGTCTTATTCAAGTAGACCCTTCAAATCACGCCCCTGAGGGCGGTAGGGAGGGCTGCAATGTACGCGGTTATGGGGCATTGCTGTCCATTTTAAGCGATCGCCTGTACTTTCACTAGAAACAGATCTGTTGCTTCCTCTGCAGGCGCCACTGTGAAAGTATTGTTTGTGGGATGTATTTTTATATGCAGTTCGCCCAGCGTTGAGCCGTCAACAGTGGTATGCGTTGCCTGTAGCAGACTTGACTGGCTGCTCTTCCAAGGAAAGCTTGCCTCTCGGGCGAAAACCAACCGGGTTGTGCCTGCCGGCAGTGCGGTGAGTCGCTTGCTTTTTTGCTCGTCAGAGCGCGTTGTGCTCGCAGATGCGCCGCCTCCTTGAGTGTGGTTCGAGTGGTTGCAGACGGCGTGTCTGGCAGTGCGCTGGCCTTTCTGGTGTTTGGCTGTGCTGGAGTCTAGGCTGCTGAAAGGGGTTTTGAGGCCCAATTCGAACTCTGGGCTCGATTGCGATAAGCACGAAGCACAGTTTGCCACTCACAAAAGTGGTTGTCTTGTTGGTTGATGGTCTCTTTATCCACTGTGTCCTCCATAGCTATGGTGGCTAGACCGGGAGTTGTGGTGAACGGGCAGCAAAAGTTGGCCGCCATTCGCGTGAATGACATGGAATAGCACAGCGGTCGGGGGCGCCGTCAGGAATCGCGGCTGTTCTGTGCGCTCGGCTGGGACAACGCTTCACTGCAGTGTAAAGGTGTTACCGAATTATATACAACTTTAGCTTATAATGCAGTTCTTCAGCATCGCACGCACACAGTGGGATTTTCAAATACGAGGTATACAGTTATCTTCAAACGGAAAGCAAACAAGCCTTTTGGGAATGCCTCATTGATGCACTACTATTGTGAAACTGGAGTTTAATTATGCTGCTGTGTGCATTGCTTATTTCATTCGTGGGCCTCATTACACGTGAAAGGAGATAACTTGGTTCACACCAGCCAAATCAGTATTAAAGCCAAGCATGTGTGGTAATCCAACGTTCGATAGTCATTTCATTCCCAATTCAGAAACAAAATAAATAAATGCACCATATTACAAGGTAAACAAACTTTATTGCATACATCAGAATGCGCTTGACTATTTTCGTGGCTTCTCTCACATCACGCAAGGCTTTACTCTTTTACATTTCTTGTTGCTCATTTCCTAATTCAGACCCTTCAAAAGCAAGTGGATTCTGGTCACACAGAAAAACCTTGAGACAGAAAATTTCAAGCACCTGCAAGTGTCGAAAATATAAGACACCATACCATGAAATACTTTTACGGTCAAGTATTCATGTGTATACAAATATATAAAAGTGCCTCATGTGAACGATGAATTGAGCAGGAGTCGGGTGATCATTTGCTCCCCTTGCCTGCCACACTATCTACGAGTTTAATGCGACAGCGTTAAAGAGATTGCTTCGCAGAAAGTCCGGTGTTGGTGTCGGTGTTGTTGGTTGTGAGCGAAAAGTCATCAGCGGCGTGGAGACCCCATTAGGGTTGTTGGGGTCTGAGTTGGGATCAAACCTGGGTCGTTTGGATGGCAAGCGGATATTCTACCAAACGGCTACGCATCTGCCTGTAAAAACGGTGAAAAAAAACTTCATCTGCTTGGGAATGCTCTGAAAGTAGCTGCCATTGTTTACAAACTCACGCGTCCAGTATACCTAAATGCTTCACAATGCAATGTGAAATATTGCAGTAATAATGCATGACAAGCGTCCATTGCCAACAGGCATCAGATTATGTATTTATCTTAATTGCTCCTTGGTTGATAGGCGGTACTCCAATACAAGAAGCATGCACACACCACTGCACCCATTCCCTAAAGACCACGTATAGTGGGTGCATAGCCAATTTCAAAACGCTTCGTGCACTAAGTGTTTAAGGTGCGCACTACAAACAGGATGTCACTATAAACCCTTTTCATAGTTCGGAAGTGCGCTTCTCGGTACTCCATGTTTGCCCTACTAAAGGCGGCACCTCTCCTCCTACAAATGGAGACCAGGGCCTTGTAAAACACGCTGGGGCTCGTCTATTTCATGCATTAATGTCGAGATAGCTAAACCAACATTTTCCATGTATTAGTGCAAGTAGACTGCGCTTGAACACTGTTTGCAGGAAGTGACTGGCCGCCATCAGTAGGGCAAGCTGCATAGTGGGAAAGCTAGCTTTACAATCATGAAAAAAGTGTTGCGTCTCCTTATAGCGAAGCTTTAGAGTCCCCCAATTTCTTTTCCTTGAAGTAGACAGCATCTTTTTATTTATTTATTTATTTATTTATTGATACTGCAGTCTCGAACAGATACTATAGCAGGTGTGAGACAGAGGTACAGAATATTCTTAAAGGGCAAAATAATAAGCGCGCAGAAAATGCATAACGCGGACAATATAATGCATACAGTTAACTCTTTCGGGACCACCCGAAAAAGGGATGAAAAAGAGAGGCATGGGTAAACATTTTTTATTATATGAAACAAAAGTACTACACTACTTTATCATACACCAAAATGCAGGTTATTGAATGGTTTTTAACATGCAAAACAAATGTTTTACCTAATCATTGCACACAACAAATGAAAAAATCTGAAAGTAAGAACTTAGAGAGAGAAAAAAACATAAAGAAGTTTAAAAAAGTGTAAACACAGAAATTTTCAACGAAAATAAAATTATTTGAGAATATACAAAATGTGGCAAAATGCTTTCTTTCTTGATCGTACCGTATATACTCGTGTAAGGGCCGCACTTTTTTTTCGAAAATTTTGCTAGGTGCGGCCCTTACACGAATCAGGCCGATTTAGTACAGGCAGTACAGGCCAAAGGTCTGTACTGTTTATGCAACAGTAGCAGAGTGCAAGAGTCACAAATGACATGCCAGAAATGTTTTTATTCGGATTCCATTTCGCTGTCCTCGTTCTCGGAGGAGCTCGCCTCGGCGTCCGCGTCTTCCCAGAGACGGTCATCTTCGGTGCCGTTCATGGAGTTCGAAATTCCCGTTACCTTGAAGCTTTTAGCAACTACTTCTACTGACATGGCACGCCACGCATTCAAAATCCATTCACACACCTGTTGGAGCGACGCCCGCTTCAGCCGTCCTGTAGGGGTCTTCTCGTGGACGCCTCCAGCCATCCATTCAGAGTAACATCGGCGAAATTCCACTTTGAATGGTCTGTTGACGCATACGTCGAGCGGCTGCAGCACACTCGTCAGGCCACCGGGAATGACGGCCAAGTCCGTACGAGTTGCGGCAACTCGGTTCTTGACGCGGTCGGTCAAGTGGCCCCTAAAGCTGTCCAAAACAAGGAGGGCTTTCCGTTGTAACAGCCCTCCAGGTCTGTTTGCCCAGACGGTCTTAATCCAGTCAACGACCAGTTCCTCGGACATCCAGCCCTTCTCTTGCGCACGTACGACGATTCCCTGAGGGAACTTCTCTTTTGGGAGAGTCTTCCTTTTAAATACGACGTACGGCGGAAGCCTCCTGCCGTCTGCCGTGATGCACAACATCACAGTGCACCTTTGGCGTTCTGCACCAGTCGTGCGCACAGACACACTTTTCGCACCTTTTAAATCCACTGTGGTGCTTTCCGGTGCATCGAACCACACAGGTGTCTGGTCCGCATTCCCAATTTGGGACAGGTCGTATTCATGCTCCCTCCTGAGAGCATTCACGAAGCGATGAAACTTAATGACGTGGTCTTCGTACTCGCGCGGCAGTTTTTGGCAAATCGTCGTTCGGCGCCGAATAGAAAGCTGGTTACGGTTCATAAACCGCGTAGCCCAGCCCCGACTTGCCTTGAATTGTGCCGGGGGTATTTCCATGTGGCGAGCGATGCTGAGGGCTTTGACGCGTATCATGTCAGTCGATACGGCGTAGCCGTCCCTTCGTGTGTCGACGACGTAGTTGACGAGCTCGCTTTCGAGTTGCGGGTACTTGCACTTTTTCCCGCGAAACGCCTTTCGGCTCCTGTTAGTAGCGGCGAGGGCATCTTTCTGATTCATCCAGTAACGCACGCGCTTCTCATCGACGTCGTACTTTCGTCCAGCTTCCCGCTTCCCGTGCTCCTCGGCATAGTCAATCACTTGCAGCTTAAATGCTGCAGTGAATGATCTCAGATGCCGGCCCATCGTCCGTCACGTGCGCTGGCTTCTGCAGGGTTCACTACAACCAACAAAGTGACACCGACGACACCGATCTGAAGTCGCGCTGCCAACGTATCGACACGATGCTAGGAACGATGCCAACAAAGAGGCCGCACAAGGCAAATATGGCGGCGCGCTGTCAACAGCGTGGTCGGCGCGTCGGCGAAAGTAGAATAAAAGCGGAAAAGCGTGCAGCGCCATCTGGCTGTAAATGAACTAACTACACTTTTCTGGCGGGACATTTTGAACTTTTGTTTTTTTTTTTTTCGAAATATCCGCTTTCAAAGTTGGGGTGCGGCCCTTACACGAGGGCGGCCCTTACACGAGTATATACGGTAAGTTTGGTGTGGCTAAGAGTAACGGTTTTTTTTGTGTGAGCCCTTTGGCACTAGGTACCAGCACTTGCACACGTGCCTAGATTGGCGTTGCACGACGCGTGTGCCACTCGCCGAAGCAGTTCCGGACTGAGGTGAAACACAGGTGAACTTGGCACGTGTCACAAAAAACGTTTGTTTTGAGCTCGACTTTGGTGCGTTCGTAGCACAACTTGCAGTTCTTACGTTTTTGGACTTTTTGTGGTTTGTGGTCCGCATGTTTTGGAGTGGGTGTTGTAGGAGATCGAGCTTGTTTGCCATCAAAGCCAAAAATCTGCTCAAGAAGCTCTTCTCTGAAGGCCAGATGATCATACCCGGCTTTTCAACTGAGCTCAGGGATCTCTGGGTGTGATGCACGATGTGCTTGAAAAAGCACAAAACTGTTCACGCAGGCAATGTCGATGCAATGAAAAAATAACGTCTTCCACCACCGCACACTTCGCATCAAGACGTTGTAGTAACCAATCATTTGATCCGACTTATCTACTTCTAGCATTCCAGAGTTGTATTCGTCAATCAGCAATGGCATGGGCACTGATACTTCAGTCCAGGTGTTACCACTCCGCACTCGTCTTTTTGCAACAACTTTCTCGTTGGCAGTGTGGATGGTGCTGATCATACTTACAACGCGCCGATCTTTCCACTGAAGGTAAAGGATGTTGCCATCTCGCATCCATCGAATGTCCCCACGTTTGGCTTTTTTTTCCCAACGCGGCTCCTTCAGTTCTTTGGGAAATCCTCGGCGATTTTTGCGCGTTGTTCCACAAGCCAATGTTTTATGGTCAAGGAGGTAATCAAAGAGGTGCGTCGAAGTGTAAAAATTGTCCGTAAAAATTTTATATAGTTGATCAAAGTATGAGGAACACAGATCGCACACTACATCAAAAGCCAAGCCATGAGGCCCCGGCTGCACACGGCGGCCAGTGTAGACACTGAACTACACAGTGTATCCTGTGTCAGGGTCAGCTAGCACCCACAGCTTGTATCACCATTTAGTCACCTTATCTTTTAGGTATTGAGGAATTCCAGACCTCTCTTTTGATTTTACCATGCGCTCGTCCACGGGAAGATCTCGATTGGGCTGGAAGAGCTGTGCTGACACTTGTTTGATGTGCTCAAGAAGCCACCACATGTATCGCAGCTTTCCTTTTGACTGTTGGTTCGGATCATCGAAGTCCGCAATTTGGAGGAGCGCTAGCAAAGCGATGAATCGCTTTCGGGGCATGATGCGTCGTGCAAGGAGACCACTATAAAGACTTCCTACGTTCCAGTAAAGTTTAAGTCTTGGAACCTTCACAATCCCCATGTAAATCACCAGCCCAACGAACTTCAGCAGTTCACTGGGGGTGACTTCCTCCCACGAACCATCTGGCCGAGAGTGCGTCGGTTTTTCAAGAATGCGGGTCCATGCATACTTGTTTGTGTTTTCGCAAATCATTGCAACAACTTCCGCAGAAAAAAACAGAAGAAATCCAGGGCAGTCAAAAACTTCTTCGTCCCGCTTCTCAGGGCCATGGCGAAAACTCAATCCGCTTCTGCACTGGTGGCAGGAGATCACCACCATAGGTGGTTGACACCCTAGGGAACAGATATAAATCAGCGAGAACATATACCGAGTTCACATAGCTACTCGAGAGCCAACTGAAAGCTAAACCAACACTCACCTTCCAGCCCCGCTTGAAGTTCCCGGCTGATCATTCCCTGAATCCTCACTTGAGGTAAAATCTGAGCTCGTAACTTCACATTTCGAGTCATCCCTGCCGCTTTCATCGCTAAAATCTACTGTGGAAGCCGAAGGTACGCGAGGCGGAAGTGTTTTTCTTATCGCGCTTGCGTGCGAGCGCGACGCCATGTTTATTACTGTCGACGCCGCCGCGCTGTCAAAAAAAAATATCTGACGCGTCGCCGCCTGGCGATAAAAAAGCAAACTTCACAAATAAAAAATTATAGTTGTCAAACTATCTCACAGATGGCGGCAAGTGTTCCATTGAGCAAAAATTTTTATTCTGGAGGCGCGCCAAACCATCGATCACGTGTGATCGACGGCCTATGGGCACGGTCTTGAAAGAGTTAAAGCAACACAAATAGGGATGCGAAACGAAATTCGAAGTAATTAGTGAAATGCCAAGTAAAGTATATAGAATATACTGAAGATACATCGCTGGAAAAAAGATTCCGTTTAACTGATAATCGAATTTTACAAGTGACACACAAAAAGGAACAAATGCAACAAAAGATATAATCAATGGTACTTAAAGAACTACTGTAAGCATTTTTCAAACAATGAAAGTGCTTCTTGTGTTACAATGTTATTAGTTAGGTTGTTCCAATCAGCAATAGTTCTACAGAAAAAAGAGTATTTAAAGCAATTATTTTGTGGAAATAAAGGAGCTATCAATGAAGAGTGTCCTTGCCTGGTAGTGTATCCCCCAGAAAAAGTGATAATGTGGGAGGTATCTATGTTGTAATGTCCTTTAACTATTTGGTACAAAAGTTTGTCGAAAAATTTTATTTCTATTCGTAACTGTGGAGAGCCCACTTCGTTTGATGACCTCAGTAACTGACAAACGACCATAAAAATTATAAATATAACGCACTACTTTTTTCTGTATTCTTTCTAATTTGTTGATGTTTGTTTTGATGTAAGGGTCCCAAATTGGCACGGCATATTCAAGCATGGGACATATAATTGACTGGTATGCAAGGAAGCGTACAGAAGGAGTTGCTAATTTTAAATATTGTCGCAAGAAGAATAATTTTGGTAATGCTTTATTTGTGATGACATCTATATGTTTTGACCATGACTGATTATTTGTGAACCATAAACCCAGGTATTTATATTCAGCAACCTCCGAGAGGCCTATTCCATTAGCTCCGTAGTGAAATAAAAGTGGCTTCTTTTTGTGCGTTATTCGCATAAAGACCGTTTTGTCGTAATTAATAGTCATCTGCCACTGTTGGCACCATGAAATGATTTTTTGGAAGTTTTCATTTAACCAAACCTGGTCCTGAATTGAATTGACTGTTTCATAAATCATGCAGTCGTCTGCATAGAGTTTAGTCTTTCATTAATGTTGGTGGTGATGTCATTTATAAAAATTCAAAATAATAGAGGCCCAAGCACCAACCCCTGTGGTACGCCAGAAGCAACTTCAACTCGGTTGGAGCAGGTGCTATTTAGGGAAACGTATTGATACCAATTTGTCAAGTAAGCTTTAATCCATGCTAATATCATATGATTTGTTACAATAAGGCCCAACTTGTGAAGTAATTTATTATGAGACACTTTATCAAACGCCTCACTGAAATCTTTATAGTGTCTGTTTGTTTTCCTTTGTTTATAGCCTCGGCAAAGTCATGTGCAATTCCAAGTAATTGTGTGTTAGTAGAATACCCACGTCTGAAGCCGTGTTGTACATCTGTTAGGACTTCATGCTCTTCAAGGAAATCTACTATGTGCTTATAAATTATGTGCTCGAAGATTTTGCATGAAGTAGATGTCAACGAAATAGGCCGATAATTTGCAATGTTGGATTTATCACCAGATTTAAACAGTGGTTTGACTCTGGCGGTTTTCCAGTCCTCCGGCAATGCGCCGTCATTCAGAGATTTTTTAAATAATATAAGCAAATACTTTGCACACCACTCTGCATATCTTTTAAGAAGGCGTTTAGGATATCGTCCGGGCCAGGAGATTTTTTAGCATCTTTATTTAAGCAAAAGGTTAAAAATGCCCTGCTCGGAAATTTTTACATCCCGCATAGGTGGAAAAGACATACTAAGCACTGGAAGGAAGTTATTATCTGTTGTAAATACAGATTTAAAATGATTATTGAAGACATTGGACGCCGCTGTGTCATCACTTATGACTTTTCCGTTAGGAGAAAATGAAGTAGTGCCACATGAACTCGGTTTAAGGGGGGACGTGGCAAGTAAAACTAATTTTTTTATTAATGTACTGTTTGTGATGAAATTTGGTGTGTGTATGAGGATGATTGTGAGAATTCCAAATATGAAAACCGTTTTCAAATACCTTTTGTACTTTTTGAGTTACAAGCATAATTATACTAATTAATGCTCTTCACAATTAAAGAGATAATTATTGCTAAATGAAATTATTTTTTCATATTATTATGTTCCTAAAGCATCAACTTGTGCAAGGAAGCTATTAGTTGATTTTTCTAGTTCTTCAACCATTAATAAATTTTCCAAAACATGGATGTTGTTTTGCGCACACATCGCAGTAATTATAAAATGTGTTCTAAAAATTTTAAATGATGAGTAAGAAGAGAGATAAAGCTTTATTGCACTGCTAAAGGCCTCCTGAGCCTAGTGCAAAAAACGGAACGACTCTATCAGTCTTTGTTAGAAAATGACAGATGTTCTAGCGAAGGCACATAGGCGAAAATCAAGAGTTGAGAAAAATGACTTTGAAAGTTCACTCTTGTTTGGAAGTTCACAACATGCCTAAAACACCCAGAATCCTCCTGGGCAGTAATCCTGAGATGCTGTGGCCTTGGCCTCTGTAGAGCGCAACCCAGTTTCGCGCTTCTTTGTCGTGGAACAATGCGCCTTTTGAGGCCTCTTTACCCTTTTGGCATCCTTTTCGGCTGCTTGCCGCAAAGAGCAGTCTCCTGGATTGAAGCCCAGTTGAGCAGTGATCTCTTGCAGCGCACTCTTGCAGCCACCATTAAAACGGCTGCAAGAGTGCGCTGCAAACTGCATCTGCAACTGTACTTTCCACACTCCGAAGGGAGGCGAACTGGCTCTTGGACTGGAGTGACCAAATGACGCTGTTCCTACTCTCCACAGCGTTCTGGGTTTTTCCCTGCGCACACCTTTCAAGGAGCTCTTTGTTCGAGAGGCGCATGTAGATTGGCAGCAGTGCCACTCGCACGTGAGGGGGCAGTTTATGTTAGTAAGGCGGCAGCGGCTCTCTCTTGGCCAATGCCTGATGGTGCGGGCACCAGGAGTCGGTCCCACTTGGGCACAGGTCGTGGTGTGGATCCTGGTCTGTGGATGTTACATGGTAATAAGTGGCCATGATGGCCCTCTTTATGCCAGGAACATCGTTGGGGTGGCTCCTAATGGCCCAGCCATAGTAATTCGTTAACTTCTTTATCAGGCCCTGCGTCAGCCGGCCTTTGGCACCCATGCTCAGTCCTCGGCTTTTGGATTTGTGCTCATCAAGAAGGTTGCGCAAGGAAGTGCCCATTCTTTTTTTCACATGGTTCACACACTCCTGTTTCTTGATCACCATGTAGCCATACACCTTGTCTTGCGTGAGGGCAAGGTACGTATGGCTGTCACCGTCGCAGAGCACATTGATGTATCGAAGCTTGTTCTTGGTAAACGATCTTTCAAACATGATCCCAGCTGCTTCTACTTCCATTTGGCCTGCATTAGCATCGGTGTTCTTTTGGCACTGTGACTTGTGTTTCTCAAGCCACTCCTCATAGTTGTCGTCACCAGGCTTGGGGCTAACAGCGCAGCCTTGGCAGTAGTTGGACAGGGCGCAGTGGTCCAAGACTAAGCCTGTGTACAGCTCGATTACACAGCCCTTGCCAATATGACCTTTGTGCCCCCTCGTCATCCACGTGCCGTCCTAAATGACGTCAATGTTGCCTGGCACTCCTCCTAGGTCCTTGTAAATGTCATGCACCTTCTGTGCACTTTCTGCTTCAATGCGGGTGGCAGCTGATGTGGTGGTAGGGTGACTGTACTTCCTTTGCAGTCTCTGGTAGGACTTGTGGTGCAGTGCTCGATGCGAAAAGCACCAACCCCTGTGGTACGCCAGAAGCAACTTCAACTCGGTTGGAGCAGGTGCTATTTAGGGAAACGTATTGATACCAATTTGTCAAGTAAGCTTTAATCCATGCTAATATCATATGATTTGTTACAATAAGGCCCAACTTGTGAAGTAATTTATTATGAGACACTTTATCAAACGCCTCACTGAAATCTTTATAGTGTCTGTTTGTTTTCCTTTGTTTATAGCCTCGGCAAAGTCATGTGCAATTCCAAGTAATTGTGTGTTAGTAGAATACCCACGTCTGAAGCCGTGTTGTACATCTGTTAGGACTTCATGCTCTTCAAGGAAATCTACTATGTGCTTATAAATTATGTGCTCGAAGATTTTGCATGAAGTAGATGTCAACGAAATAGGCCGATAATTTGCAATGTTGGATTTATCACCAGATTTAAACAGTGGTTTGACTCTGGCGGTTTTCCAGTCCTCCGGCAATGCGCCGTCATTCAGAGATTTTTTAAATAATATAAGCAAATACTTTGCACACCACTCTGCATATCTTTTTAAGAAGGCGTTTAGGATATCGTCCGGGCCAGGAGATTTTTTAGCATCTTTATTTAAGCAAAAGGTTAAAAATGCCCTGCTCGGAAATTTTTACATCCCGCATAGGTGGAAAAGACATACTAAGCACTGGAAGGAAGTTATTATCTGTTGTAAATACAGATTTAAAATGATTATTGAAGACATTGGACGCCGCTGTGTCATCACTTATGACTTTTCCGTTAGGAGAAAATGAAGTAGTGCCACATGAACTCGGTTTAAGGGGGGACGTGGCAAGTAAAACTAATTTTTTTATTAATGTACTGTTTGTGATGAAATTTGGTGTGTGTATGAGGATGATTGTGAGAATTCCAAATATGAAAACCGTTTTCAAATACCTTTTGTACTTTTTGAGTTACAAGCATAATTATACTAATTAATGCTCTTCACAATTAAAGAGATAATTATTGCTAAATGAAATTATTTTTTCATATTATTATGTTCCTAAAGCATCAACTTGTGCAAGGAAGCTATTAGTTGATTTTTCTAGTTCTTCAACCATTAATAAATTTTCCAAAACATGGATGTTGTTTTGCGCACACATCGCAGTAATTATAAAATGTGTTCTAAAAATTTTAAATGATGAGTAAGAAGAGAGATAAAGCTTTATTGCACTGCTAAAGGCCTCCTGAGCCTAGTGCAAAAAACGGAACGACTCTATCAGTCTTTGTTAGAAAATGACAGATGTTCTAGCGAAGGCACATAGGCGAAAATCAAGAGTTGAGAAAAATGACTTTGAAAGTTCACTCTTGTTTGGAAGTTCACAACATGCCTAAAACACCCAGAATCCTCCTGGGCAGTAATCCTGAGATGCTGTGGCCTTGGCCTCTGTAGAGCGCAACCCAGTTTCGCGCTTCTTTGTCGTGGAACAATGCGCCTTTTGAGGCCTCTTTACCCTTTTGGCATCCTTTTCGGCTGCTTGCCGCAAAGAGCAGTCTCCTGGATTGAAGCCCAGTTGAGCAGTGATCTCTTGCAGCGCACTCTTGCAGCCACCATTAAAACGGCTGCAAGAGTGCGCTGCAAACTGCATCTGCAACTGTACTTTCCACACTCCGAAGGGAGGCGAACTGGCTCTTGGACTGGAGTGACCAAATGACGCTGTTCCTACTCTCCACAGCGTTCTGGGTTTTTCCCTGCGCACACCTTTCAAGGAGCTCTTTGTTCGAGAGGCGCATGTAGATTGGCAGCAGTGCCACTCGCACGTGAGGGGGCAGTTTATGTTAGTAAGGCGGCAGCGGCTCTCTCTTGGCCAATGCCTGATGGTGCGGGCACCAGGAGTCGGTCCCACTTGGGCACAGGTCGTGGTGTGGATCCTGGTCTGTGGATGTTACATGGTAATAAGTGGCCATGATGGCCCTCTTTATGCCAGGAACATCGTTGGGGTGGCTCCTAATGGCCCAGCCATAGTAATTCGTTAACTTCTTTATCAGGCCCTGCGTCAGCCGGCCTTTGGCACCCATGCTCAGTCCTCGGCTTTTGGATTTGTGCTCATCAAGAAGGTTGCGCAAGGAAGTGCCCATTCTTTTTTTCACATGGTTCACACACTCCTGTTTCTTGATCACCATGTAGCCATACACCTTGTCTTGCGTGAGGGCAAGGTACGTATGGCTGTCACCGTCGCAGAGCACATTGATGTATCGAAGCTTGTTCTTGGTAAACGATCTTTCAAACATGATCCCAGCTGCTTCTACTTCCATTTGGCCTGCATTAGCATCGGTGTTCTTTTGGCACTGTGACTTGTGTTTCTCAAGCCACTCCTCATAGTTGTCGTCACCAGGCTTGGGGCTAACAGCGCAGCCTTGGCAGTAGTTGGACAGGGCGCAGTGGTCCAAGACTAAGCCTGTGTACAGCTCGATTACACAGCCCTTGCCAATATGACCTTTGTGCCCCCTCGTCATCCACGTGCCGTCCTAAATGACGTCAATGTTGCCTGGCACTCCTCCTAGGTCCTTGTAAATGTCATGCACCTTCTGTGCACTTTCTGCTTCAATGCGGGTGGCAGCTGATGTGGTGGTAGGGTGACTGTACTTCCTTTGCAGTCTCTGGTAGGACTTGTGGTGCAGTGCTCGATGCGAAATGTCCATCGCAGAAAAAATGTCATTTATGGCAGATTGTTTTCTGCCAACTGACTGCACAGCCCTCAAAGCACGCACGTTTACCTCAAAGGGGTTCGTTTTTTGTTGCCAGGAGCACGTCGGGGACGACCACGCACTGTTCACTATGCCACAATTGTCACAAAAAAGTTCCATCCTCGCCGCGAGTCCAAGGCAGTGCATAGTCTCGAGGCGTATCGACCCTTCGTCGCACTTATTGCACTTTGCTGACGAAAGCAGACCGTTCAGCATCTTCTTATTTACAATGAAGAATGTGGAGTCCTTACCGCCGTCATTTTCGTCGCAGCCTTCGTTCAGAAGCTCGAGCTTCCGCTTTGAAGCGTACTTCGATGCTACGGCATCTAAAACAATCGCCTTGTCAGCGCCCGCTGCGCCATTTTTTTCGCTGCTCGGAATCTGGGCCAAAACTTGCGATAGAATGTTCAACGCGCGAACGCCCGGAGTTGCAACGGCTGCCGACGCGGTGCCACCGCAATCGGGTTGGCGAGAGCGTCCATCACGGTCGACGGCATCCGGCGGTCCGACATACGACGATGTGGCACCTTCCACACTCTCGGCCTCACAAAAATCAGCGAAGGGTCTGAGTAGAGGCTCCGTGACGCTTGAAGAGCATGCTCCGTCCAGAACTGCGACTGGGACGGCAGCCGCAGTCGTCTGCCCTTTGTTCCAAGCTTTCCGACGCTTGCCGTACTTGTGGACGCTCCTGAACTTTTTTTTGCGGCAACATAGCACCGCGGTATGAGCAAGCACTCAGAAGAGACCACCGATGTAAACAAAGCTTGGTAAAAAAAAGCACGCGAACTATCACAAAAACAGCAAACTGGCAAAAAACGAAGCGCACGCCGGATGATTCTCGGCGCGGCGGCCGCAGATGCGCTCGAGCTTCAAAGGTTGCCAAGGTGCGCGGCGCAGCTTTGACCAGTAAGAGGTCGCGCCTGCTACCACGTGACCCGCGCAGCCAATTGCCGTTCTTCGTTTTCGTTTTTTACTTGATCCTCGCGCTTTTATTTTCACTCGGCGAAATACGAGACCGCGACCACCGGGAAGCCGGCTTTCTCCTCTTTCCAAAGCTGCCAAAATGGCGGCTCACGGTCAACAACTTGGCGCGTTTGCGCGGCGTGAACAACACCGTTTCAGGGGCTTTTTTTTCGCACTTTTCCGCGACTAGCCTCGGCAGAAACACTATTTGCGGGATTTGTAGCGCACGTTTCGCTGTAATATTTTAGAACAAGGAAGTTGCAGGTCTGAAGATTACGAAAAAAAAAAATAAATCAGAAAATCGCATATTTTGACCAAAATCGGCACTTTACTTGCCGCGCCCCCCCCCTTAATAGACCTCTAAAACTTTTCTGGAGACGTCTTAATAAAGGAAGGAAGTGATATACCATAGTACCTTGCCTTGTCCTCCTGAGTTTGTAGTTTTGTTGCTAATGTAGCAATGGCTTCGTCAAGTAGAGGACAAACCGAATTTCTGGCCTTTTGCTTTTTTAGTCTCTTACGTTTTCGTTGTAGCTGGAGAGTTTGTCGAGGGGTCCAAGCATTTTTACCAGCTGATTTTTTAGTTATTAGTGGTACATAGCGTGCTATACATTCCTGAACAATGTCTTTGAAAGTTAGCCATAGATCGCTTATATTGCTGGTGTTTTCTGAGAAAGCATTGAAGGAGAGGTCCAGAAAATCGAGGATTGACTTATCATCAGCGCGAAAAAGTTTGGGTACTGGCGCTTGACAGTGGAATCAACATACGAAGCATCAGTTAAGGTTAATATGACAGCTTCATGATCAGATATTCCTGGTACAACATCACACAATACATGATTTTTTACAGTACTGCTAACAAAGAAGAGATCTAGGATTGAAATTGCACTTTGAATTCTAGTAGGTTGAGACAAAATCTGTAGCAAATCATAATTAAAAATCATGTCTAGTATTTTAATGTCACTTAGATCTGAGGACTGTGTGGAAAAAGTATTCCAATTTATTCTCGGGAAATTGAAATCACCTGCGAGAATTAACCTGTCATTTGGTTTTATATAAGAGCACATGTAATCAAGATTTTCTAGAACCGAGACAGAGGAGTCAGGAGGCCTATAAATAGCTCCGAGAATGTATCGCATTTTATTTATATATGTAGTGCAAAAAATGCTTTCAACACCTGGAATATTAGGCATTCTAACGAGTTCTAAATATGCTCTAAATAATATAGCAACCCCGCCACCTCTCCTGTCCCGGTCTTTACGAAAGCAGACGTAGTTTTTCGGAACAAATTCGCTGTCGGATACCTCATCGTTTAACCAAGTCTCTGTAAGCACAGCAACGTCTGGTTCATGAGTAAGAAACAGGGCTTCAAACAAGACAGGTTTATTAACAATGCTACGGCAATTTACATTAAGGATAGATAGATTACGGGTACTTGCTTTCTGGTGTCATTTGTTACGCTTTTAAATTTTATACATTTATTGTTGGTTTCATCCCAACCATACAAAATGTCGTCTACATACAGCTTATCATATACCAGCTTTGCTTTTGAAGCATTTGCCTTTTCATGCGTTGCCGCTTGTCACAATTTCTTCCTGGTTTCGCTAATACCGGCAGAAAAGTCCTCAGTGACCGAAACAGGAGATCTCTTTAGCTTGAAACACGCTTTAAGTATTGACGTTTTCTCGCGATAGTCCAACAACCTTATTATCACCGGACGATTTCTAGCGTTTTTTTACCCAGTCTGTGGCATCGCTCTATGCCATTTACAGTAATTCCAAGTTTTTGTAAGAACAAGTTTTCTTTGATAGAAGTTGTTAGACTTTCAGTAGTTTCAGAGACGGCCTCTTCAGTGCCATATATAACTAGATTATTTCTCCTGCTCCTATTTTCAAGTTCTTCATTTCTTTGCGCTGCAAGACCTACAGCTTCTTTAAGTTTAGCAACTGTTTTTTCATTTCGTCTACTTCATTTTTAAGTGAAAGTTATGGGACTAGTTGATGTTCCAAATTTCCAATATGGTCGTTTAATTTGATAATGTCGGTTTCAATTTGACCCTGTTTTAGCTAAAATGATAGATTGACCTGAAAGTAACTGCATCAACAATTCCTTTTCTGTCGGGCCAGGGTTAGGTTCAACGTCACCACATGACAAAAGGCTAACTTTAAACGTGTAATATCTATAACAAATTTTTGAATAATCGGTGGGCATGGCAGCAGCAGCAAAAGCGGTTATCGCTTCTGAAGCAATGGGTAGGCAAGTATCTACTGACCTGAACGATAAAGTAGAAGGGGCTTACCATTTTGCTGGAAGCGTTTAGTGCGCTGCTTCCATGCACACTGGTCGCTGCTTGTGGTGTTGGTCTCTCTTAAAGCATGCAGCGTTGTCCACGTGATGATATGTATCCAGCAAGGAGCATGCGCAGATTCCAGTGCGTTCGGCAGAGTGACTTCACATAAAGTGAAGATACGTGTATTCGGTGAAACGTTGACGCTGCCACTGTAATCCATGCAGATGTTCAGCATCGGTTGTAGGTAGATCCATGCAGCGGACACCTGAACGATAAAGCAGAAGGGGCTTAGCATTTTGCTGGAAGCGCCTAGTGCGCTGCTGCCATGCACACTCCCAGGCCATTTTTGCCAGCACAAAGCACTCGTGAATCAGCGGTAGCCATGCTATCAGAAGCACTCGCCAGCAGTCCGCAGCAAAACACAACAAGTCGACGACCAGGCCAGAGTGGCCAGGCATTGACAACCGGAATGGCCTCTTTTTCGCGGAAACGCTGACGGCGCTCCAGACGGTAGTGCTATGTTTTGCCGTAGCGGTGATCACGCTAAAGAGGACCACCCTCCGCTACGGCTGGCCGCGGCGCTCGACACCCCTCCACTTCTAGCCACCTTACCATAGCTATTGGGGAATAAGGAACGCTGCGCACGTGTGAAGCTCGCCTCAAAGAGGCGAGGCTTAGTGCGACGGCATGGATGTCAGAGGCAGTTTCATTGAATAAATCTCGAAGATCACTGGGCACATCCCAATGATGATAGGTAGTGGTGTCCGTGCACCTTCTCGGATCCGTTGAGAGCCTTGGTGGGTCCTCTGAAGGGTGCAACTGGGCACGAGAAACCATCAATTGACCAAAGCGATGTGATACGCGTCTGTTCGCTCTGGACCCCTAGCGGCGAGTCTTGAGTGGGTGAAGAACTTCTAATGGTATCGCCGCTTGTTCTTTTTGGTGTGTTTACTAGGTAACATCTCACAGGAAGAGCGATGATTTTGGCATTGTAACATGCAGTAGTAACATGCAAAGTAAAACAAATTAACATAAAAATTAAACGGTAACATGAATAAAAAGAATATTGTTTGCTTTTGTGTAGAATTTCTTCGTTATTTCATAAAAGTCTCATATGGCATAAAAAAGACTGTCATTTGGCCTGAATGTATGTCAGGAAGAACACAGTATCGTTACGCACTCGGGAAAAGTTTAAAAGGGGAAATTGAGAGTGGAGGCACAAAAGACCATAGTGATCGCCATAAGGGGGATTGTTGCAAAAAGATAATAAAGTAAAAGCTCATTAATTTGAACCGCAAGTGGAAGCCGTCTCAGTTCGAATTATCGAAAGTTGGAACTAACGAAAATGAAGAACAACAATAGTACACTGCGAGTAGGGCTTAACAATATATTTTTTGAAAAAAATTTGTGATCGCGGTCTGCTTTCTTTTCTTGAAGGCGACAGTCCAGCACTTTTTGCTCTAACGAGCAAATTTGGTGGAAGGCCTCTTCTCCGCCTTCTTCAAAACTTGAGAGAAAAGACGGGTGGCATTCAATCCGGCCATGACTTCGGCAGCAGAGGGCCGCACTGGTGCTTCGTCCTCCTCATCATTGTCACTGGCAGCGACAGGTTCTGCACTTCTCACCCGACATATGTCACCATCCATGAGTGCACCACACACCACTGCACTTGAGTCCACATCGACGTAGTTCGCAAAGCAGACGTCTTCCAAAACGCCCGCATGGGGGCGGTGACGCCGTGCTCGAGCACTGGTGGCTCGGTCAGCTTGCAGAGCTTCGGTGCTGAAGCCATAGTGGGGAAAGCTATTTGCTATCCTGAGCACTGTCACTTGCTCCCAAGCACGCGCAAACATGTGTAGTGCACTTAGGAGAGTCACTTGGGAGTTATTGCACAAAATAATTCGCTCCAACATATGATGCCAATATAATGATTTTAAATTTCTAGTTATACCCTGGTCCATGGGCTGCATTACCGCTGTCGTGTTTGCTGGAAGGAAGTGTTTTGGCAAGGTATTTGCCGCAGGCACACGCCATCAAGTCGGAGCAGCAGCAGAATTACGACAGACGGGAAGCTACTACCGGCGTTACCGCAACATACCTTAGTCGAGGCCTAACACCAACACAAAAAAATCGCGACAGTCTGAAGCTACTGCCAGCACAAACAATCGAGGTGTACGACGCACGCCCGAGACAGAGACTGCAGAGAAGGCTTGGCGAAGCTACGACGCACCCGATTTGCTGCATGCTGGTCATGCCATTTGTCAACTAACAGCGACAACTACGCAGGATTTTTAAAGGCTCGGAGATTGGCACTTAAAAAAAACAAATCTTGGAGGTTAAATAGCAGGGAGAGCAGGCAGCCGCCGAGAGAGATTGTGGGGGGAGGGGGGTGAAGAGTAAGCCGCGCTATTTTCTGCACTCTGGCCTCCGTGCCGGTTTCTCCATTTTTCTCTACGCTCCCTGTAAATGCGCCTCGTAACTCGGCAGCTGCCCTATCGAGTGACTAGCCAAGCCGCCGGCGCGGCGGCGCGTAGTCGAATTATTCGTGGCGGAACCTGCTCGCGTTCGAATTAACGGGCTTTTTTATTCATAGGCTCGTATGGAGTTTGGCCGGACCACAACTTACAGTTCGAATTATTCATAAATTCATTTCATTCTATTGCATCCTTAAAGGCCCGAGGGCATTACATAAGGGGGGGCAAAGATTACGCTTGGTGAGTGTGTATAATTCAAGTTGACACAAATTATTATAAACAGTACAGTTCTAATATGGCAGTTTGGTCAAAATGACACAAGAATGAATCAAATAACACACGAAAAGAAACGCTTTGGCTGGGAATTAGAGTACAAACAACTAGGCACAAGCAAAATTATACATAAGTACGTTGGTAGAATATATTTACAGCCACGGGTTAATGGGTGGAATCAAAGGGGATTCCAATTTTGCGCGGGAATGATGTGCGGTCAGGTGTGGCAACAATGGCGTCGGGAAGGCGATTCCAAATGTTATTGCTTGGGGGAAAAAAGGAGTCGTTCATTGCGGATGTCGGCCGTTGATTCGTTGCCAATGGGGTTTGAATGGTTAATGCGGGAGGAAGTTCTGTTTGGGGGCTGTAAAAGTTCGTGTCTTGATTTGGGTCGGAAAAAAGAAACTGTGGAGGAGGCATAGGCGCGAGATCGAAGGTGGCGCGACGCGAGTGTGGCAGTTCAATTGATTGTTTTAGGCGGTTGACGCTGGATTCTCTGGAGTACTGTGAGGTATATAAAGCGGGGCCAGCTTGCGGTTTGAAACTGCTTCTAGTTCGCTAACGAGGTATACCTGGGATGGATTCCAAATGGACGATGCGTATTCGAGCTTTGGCCGTACGTATGTTAAGTATGCTAGTTTTTTTAACGTCAGGAGATGCTGATTTGAGGTTACGGCGCAGAAAACCAAGCATACGCAGAGCGTCTGAGCAGATGGACTGTACGTGCGGTGCAAATGAAAGAGATGGGTACATGTGCACTCCGAGATACTTTTATGACGAAGCCGAATCGAGAGGAAGCGAATTGATAAACTAGGTATGATGAACTGTGGTGCGTTTACGGGAAAATGACATCGATTTGCATTTGGTTAGATTTAACGGCATTGATGAGTCTTGGCACCATAGCGCAACTGTGTCGAGGTCTTGCTGTAGTTTAGTACTGTTTTCAAAGTTGTGAATGGGGGAGTATATGACACAGTCATCTGCAAATAGTCGAAGTTTTGTTTGAATGTTTGTTGGCAGGTCGTTTATGAATATTAAAATAGAAGAGGTGATAAGCCCGCATTCTGAGGGACGCCTGATGATACGTGAGTTTTAGAGGAGTTATGATTATTAGCAGAGGTGAATTGTTTACGGTTGGAGATGAAGTGTTCAACCCAGGAGACAATATTCTGTGCAATGCCAAGGGAATTAATTTTGCTAAGTAATAAGTTGTGTGGTACGTGATCAAAAGCTTTGGAAAAGTCTAGGAATATGCCATCAATCTGCAGGTTATCATCCATGCTTTTTAGTAGGTCGTGGGTAAACTCGGCTAATTGGGTCTCGCATGAGAAGTGCTTTCGGAAACCGTGCTGGTGATTATAGAAGAAATTTATTGATTCAAGGTGAGTCGCGATGTGAGAAGTTATAATGTGTTCTAGTAATTTAGAGGGAATGCTTGTCAGGGAAATAGGGCGGTAGTTTGCTGGATTCGTTCGCTCTCCTGTTTTGAATCGGCTACTATTCGGCCTATCTTCCAATCGTCTGGAATTTCGCTTGTTTCAAGGGACTGCATGAAGATGAGGCAAAGAATCTGACTAACCACTGTGACGGTGTTAACTAAAAGTTTGGGGGTATTTCGTCAGAACCTGGCGCTGAAGATATCTTAAGACCGGTGATTAGTTTAACGATTCCTTCAGGGTTAAATGCTATTTCGGGGGATACAGCGCCTGAGGAACGGGTAAGTATTCGTGTTGACTGTGTAATGTTAGGGGTAGAAAATACTGATGAAAAGTAATCATTTAAAGCGGAGGCAACGTGTTTTGCGTCTATTGGTTCCCCGTCTGGGTCTAGAAGATCTATGTTGGTACTTTCATTTTTGTGAGAGAGCATGCGCCAGAATTTAGCGGGATTTGAGCGGAGGATAGAGTTGGTCACATGAAAAATATTTGTCTTTGGCTTTTTGTAGTTCCGTAAGATACTTTTGGCGCACAGGTGATATTTTTCCCATGTTAAAGGGTTATCGCATTGACTGGCGGTCCTATAAGACGTTTCTTTTATTTAAAAGACTTTTCAGTTGTTTGTTGAACCAATGCTTTGTGGAATCTGATTTTACCTATCTAGATTTCGCCCCTGTCCACAAGCGTAAAAAAACCAAGAGCATAATATGCCTTGCCACTTTTTCTTTTAACCAAAAATGTTTTCTGCACTCCTTCGCGACCCTTTGCAAGTCTGTACTTTTATGAATAATTACTTCATTACCACCCCCCCCTATCTGCTGCCTTCTGTTCTAATACAATATTCCCACGCGTATTCCTAGGTGGCGGTTTAAAGTTCCTAAGGTGTGTTTCTACAAACTAATATACCACCAGCTTCTCTACACTTAGTCGTTCTTCTATATCTCCCTACTTCGACCCATTCCCACCACCCTGTTTATTAACATTTCCTAAATCTGAATTTGCTCGGCCCTCGTGCATACGTCGTTTGCTCCGCCGGACTCTACGCATCTTAGATAAAGGTGCCACTTTGAAATTGTATCTGTCTATACAACCCGTAAAAAGATTCCCCCTGGTTGCTTTCCTCGTTACCAGCTATCCCGGACCCCGATGAGCCCGCGTGCCCCCAAAAAGGCTACTGCGCGTCGCCAACCGCCCTGATGACCTAGCCTCCGATCGAAGTGAATTCTGTCTCTTGTAAGCCGCCCCACCTATGCATCTCTCTGTTTATTTCCACTAACTCTTTTGAAAACTAGGAAGTGGATTCATAGTAAAGAACGTCTCCTTTATTAGACGCTAGGTGAAAAAAAAAACAAAACGGAATGCGGGCGCGCACTCCAGGCACGCTCTGGTCTTCTTTCTCGCCTTCGCCGCTCTTGCGAAATATTATTCATTAGCCTCCCCTCCGAAAAGCTTGCACAAACTTTCTTCTAAGACAATTATTTACGAGTTAGGCCAATCCTAAATGTCCTGTTTTTAGCCAAGAAGGACAAATGTTTAAGTAATCGCCTCCACGGCACAAATGCAATAAGAATTTTTAGATTCGTCGACGACTACATAATCATCTGTCAAAAGCCTTGGGCAGCAGTGACCAGGAAGCAGAGATTTCAGAAAGTTCCAGAATCTTTTTTTAGTATCCTACATGAAACTGTATCTTCAAAACTTGGCAGTTGTATTAGTTTCGTCACTCTTCATCATTTGTCGTCCATTTCGTGAAATTCATCCCCGCCTTTTTCAAAATACTAAAGAAGTCGCTAGCGATTCTTTGTGCTTCCTCTACGCTCTCTGCTCCGATGAACGAATAATCAACGTAGAAAAGGTTTTTTCGTAGTTTAGCAGTCGTGGGATATTGGACTTCTACTTGTGGGAAGTGATGTCGCATAGTTGCCGCAAAAATGAAAGGGCTGCTGCAGGCGCCGAAAAGAACCTTGTCATGCGTAGTTCTTCAAGGTTAGAAGGCTCTTCCTCAAATCAAAATTTCTGAAGTTCGTCTCCGTCTTGTTCGGCCAGTGACACCTGAAGAAATGCTTTTGCGATGTTGGTAGAATTTCTAATCTTGGACTTTCAACATTTTAGCAGCAGGTTAAGAATGTTGGGTTCAAATTCGGCCCTGTCCACAAGACGACATTGAAATAAAGAGAGCCTGGAGCGTGGGACGAAGCGTTGAATGCCCCCCATACTTTTCTGGTGATTCTGTCAAGTTTTACTACTGCTCTGTGTTTGCATGTAATAAATGGCATGCCCACTCGTACTGCTCGTTAGAACCTACTCAGCAAAGCCAATGTTGTGGTAGCTCCTTATCGCAGCTACATGTTCCTTGCTAAACTCTGCCTCCCAACGTAGCTTATTCCACAGAGGCTCAAAACTCTTCAAAGCGACAACTCGATTGTTTTTAAACTCGGCATGACTGTTACGCTGAAAAAATTTTATTTGTTTATTCTTTTATTTATTCATTTTTTATTTATTTCATTATTTATTTATTTATTTATTTATTCGGTAACACTGTCAGCACTTATAGAGGGTCACAATAGAGAAGACATATAAAAGAATGTACAATATTCATAATCTTTCTTAATACAGTGACAACTCTCAATGAACACTGGTATTCTCTTAATTCTCATCTTCTCATCTTTTAAAACAACAGTATCGCTCGGTAGTTTGTTCCCGTTTTTTATATCTGGAAAAAAAGAATATCGAATTGTGCCAGTATTTCTTCGGCATGGTTTTATGACGCAATCGTGGTTAGTTCTAGGATATGTTTTACCTGGAGAATGTAAATATTTGAGCTTATCTATCGTGCAATATTTGAAATTGTACATAATTGGTACAATACTTTGAGCCTATATATATTTCTACATAGTTAAGGAGAATCAATGTTGCATTTCCGTAACATCAATGTGACTGATTCCTTGTTTCGGTACGTTGAACAAATAAAGCATGCCGCTCGTCTGTGTATTCTTTCTAGCTTCTTTTAAGAATAACTTGATGGGGACTCCAAACAATGGAGGAATATTGTGGTGCTGTCCTAATGAACGTGGTGTATGCAATATGTTTTACGCCGCACAATTCATCCTGCCGCTTCTCTCTCAATAGATATAACTTTTAATAGGCTTTCATTCAACCGTTATGTATATGCTTAATCCATGGTAATTTTTGTGTAGTTGTTACCGCAATGTACATGAAACTGGGTCGTATTGACCAACAAGTGTTCACCACTGCTGCAAAAAAAAGGAATGGATTGTTTTCTTTTTGCTATATGTGCATATGTAAATTTAGAATAATGTATTGACACTTTCCACTCCTACATCAGTTATCTAAATTTTGCGAAGAGATTTGAATTTTGATTTGGTCGTCTAGTGTGGTAATTGCGGCATATATTAAGCAGACATCTGCCAAAGTTTAACAAGAACACCCTTTTTTGCCACACTACTGAATTATTTATTTATTATTTATTTATTTATTTTCATACTCTCGGGGCCCGAGGGCATTACAGAGAGGAGTGGTCTGACAACAATATATTGTAACGATGTTGAAGGACTCGGGGTATAATAAAACGTATTTATTAAAGGGCGAACCTGTGCCCACAACTCAAAGGGACTATGGTCGTAGCACGTTACAGCAGAACGGCAAGATGTCTTCCTCTTCTACTTCTTCAAGAAGAGTCCTAAGCGCGTGGCACACATCAGCAGGGGCCAGCTGGGTTCTCGTGCTATCATCATCGTCTCTGCGCAAACACTAGACGGCGCCCATGTATGTCTCTGTGCACGTGGTGATGGGCGCGTTGTTTGAATGCAGGCACTATGTCGTGGCATAATCCCCCTCCTCACACGCATCGTCCCGATGCGTCAGGCAATGAATAGATTCGTGGTAGGCGTAGGCGTCACTGGTCTTCCGGTGATCTCTCATAGTACGGCTTCATCCGGACTACATGTAGAACCTCTGTAGGGTTGCGGCGTTTTGAGCTCCCGTGTATAGCGGATCTGACTTGGTAAGTTACATCGCTTACACGATGGAGTACTTCGTAAGGCCCGAAGTAGTGGCTAAAAAGTTTTTTCAGAAAGTCCGCGGCGACGCACTGGGGTCCATATCCATACTTTGTCACCTGGTTGAAAATGCGCTTCGGTACGACGCTGATTGTACCGATAGGAGTCGATACGTTGTTGGCGGCGTATTCTGTATCTCGCCATCTGTCGTGCTTCCTCGGCTCTTCGCAGGAAGTCGTCTAGGCCAGGTGGATTGCTGCTGTCATCATTCAGTGGTAACATGGCATCCAGTGGAGTGGTGACTCTTCGGCCCGAATACAAGTTCAAATGGTGTCACTCGCGTTGTTTCTTGAACGGCTGTATTATATGCGAACGTGATGTAGGGCAATATTTCATCCCACAGTTATGTTCGACGTCGATATACATTGAAAGCATATCAGTCAGAGTTCTGTTCAAGCGCTCCGTTAGGCCATTAGTTTGAGGATGGTATGCTGTAGTTCTTCTCTGGTCTGTGTGGGTCATTCGCATCAGCAATTTCATTAGGTCTGCAGTAAAAGCTGGGCCACGATCTGTAATTACCACGCTGGGTGCACCATGTCTGAGGACTATGTTGTTGATGAAGAACTTGGCAACTTCAAGAGATGTTGCAGTGTACAGCGAGTCAGCCTCAGCATAGCGAGTGAGATAGTCTGTGGCTACGACTATCCACTTCTTGTGTGCCGTCGATGTCGGAAACGGGCCTAGGAGATCCATACCAACTTGTTGGAATGGGGCATGCGGTGGTTCTATTGGCTGGAGGAGGCCTGCAGGTTTCACGGATGGAGTTTTGCGTCTTTGACACTCACGGCAAGTTTTCACATAGCGCTGAACTGATGATAACAGTTTTGGCCAGTAGTATTTTAGGTGAATTCTGGCGAATGTACGGCTGACACCCATGTGTCCAGATGTTGGCTCATCATGACATGCGTGCAGAATCTCGTTTCGTAAAGGTGCAGGTACAACGAGTAAAAACTTGTCACCATGAGGCTTGAAGTTCCTCTTGTAAAGGACCCCTTCCCGAAGACAGAACGAAGGGAGCCCTCTGGATAAAGTGCGCGGGACTTTAACGTTGAGTCCTTGGAGACGCTGTATAAGCGGCAGCAAATCGTGGTCATTTTGTTGTTGTTCAGCGATTTCTGATGCCTGGGCGACGCCTAGAAACGGGAAGTCTTCTTCCTCCGGCTCACTCGTCTCCACTGGTGCGCGTGACAGGCAGTCGGCATCGCTGTGCTTTTTCCCAGATTTGTATACCACAGTAACATCGTACTCTTGTAGCCTAAGGCTCCATCTTGCTAGTCGGCCAGAGGGATCCTTAAGATTCGCCAGCCAACACAGGCAATGGTGGTCACTTACTGCTCGGAATGGTCTACCGTAGAGGTACGGCCGAAATTTACTTATGGCCCAAATGACCGCGAGACACTCTTTTTCGGTTGCAGAGTAATTTGTCTCAGCTTTCGAAAGCTTGCGGCTGGCATACGCTAGCACTTTTTCTTGGCCGTTTTGCCGCTGGACTAGAATGGCTCCGGGGCCGACGTTACTCGCATCAGTGTGAACTTCAGTTTCGGCAGTATCATCGAAGTGGGCGAGGATTGGAGAGGCTTGCAGGCGTGTTCTTAACTCATCAAATGCTTCCTGTTGTTCACCTTCCCACCTAAAGGGCACCTCGTCTTTTGTCAGATTAGTAAGTGGTTCAGCAATGTTCGAAAAATTTTCCACAAACCGCCGATAGTACGCGCATAAACCCAGGAAGCGACGTACTGACTTCTTGTCTTTGGGTGTCGGGAACTTCGCGATGGCCGCTGTCTTTTCGGGATCTGGCCGAACGCCGTCGGAGCTGACGACGTGTCCGAGGAATCGAAGCTCTTCAAAAGCGAAGTGGCATTTTTCTGGCTTGATGGTCAAGTCTGCTGAACGAATGGCTTCTAATACTGTGCGGAGTCGCTCTAGATGTTGGTCGAATGTAGCGGAAAATACGACAACGTCATCCAAGTACACCAAGCAGGACTGCCATTTCAGTCCCGCGAGGACAGCGTCCATCATTCTCTGAAACGTAGCTGGCGCTGTGCACAGGCCGAATGGAAGCGCTTTAAATTCGTAGAGTCCGTCTGGGGTTATGAATGCCGTCTTTTCACGGTCGCGCTCATCACCTCAATTTGCCAATATCCGCTCTTGAGATCAAGGGAGGAGAAGTATTTCGCACTCCGTAGTCGATCGAGTGTATCATCGATACGCGGCAGAGGGTATACATCCCGTTTCGTTACGCTGTTCAGTTTCCGATAGTCGACGCAGAATCGAAGGCTGTTATCTTTCTTTTTAAACAAGCACTACGGGAGACACCCATGGACTGCTGGAAGGCTGGATCACGTCATCTGAAAGCATCTCCTCCACTTGTTTCTTGATAACGTCTCTTTCCTTTTGCGATACTCGATATGGGTGTTGGTAAATCGGTCTCGTGGCTTCTTCTGTTATAATCCTGTGTTTTGCAATAGCCGTTCGTCGCACCTTAGAGGACGTTGAAAAGCAGTCCGAAAACTCTTTTATAAGGGCAAACAATCGTTTCTTTTGATATTCTGGGAGCCTATGGTTGACGTTAACTGATGCGTCGACGTTGCAGGTCTCTTGTGGAGTGGTTGGCGTTGTCGCTAAACTGCATAGTTCAGTCGCCATGCAGAACTCGTGGAAATAGGCGATAGCCATACCTTGCGCGATGTGCTGACATTCATTCCCAAAATTCGTAAGGAGGACAACTGAGCGGCCATTCGTTAAGTGAACAACACCCCTTGCCACGCAAATTCCTTTGTTTAAAAATAGCTCTACGTTTCCATCCGCTATTCCTTCGTGGTCACAAAATGCCTTATTTTCAACAAGCACCATTACACTACAGCGTGGTGGCACTGTGACGTCATCATCAACAACGCGCAGAGCATTAAGACGTCGCTTTTCCGATTCCTCCACCGACATAGCTTGTTCTGTCGAAAACGTTACACTGGATCTGCGCAGATTAATTATGGCTCCATTGGCTTGCAGAAAATCCATTCCTAGTATAAGCTCCCTTGAACAGTCCGGCAGCACGATGAAGTCAGCAACGTAAGTAAAGCCTCTTATTTCGAGCCTTGAGGTGCATCTGCCGAGCGGTGTAATAGTGTGGCCACCTGCCGTGCGTATCTGTGCCCCACTCCATTTTGTTACAACCTTTTTCAGTTTCTTTGCCAATTTGTGACTCATTACCGAATAATCAGCGCCGGTGTCAACTAAAGCATTCAGCTCGTATCCGTCTATTTTCAACCGCAAATCTGAAGTAATCTTCGCACTGCTGCGCTTATCCTCTGTAAACATAGCATCGTCACCTTGAAACCGCAATGGAGGATCTTCGCAACTGTCGTTATCAGCGGCCTCACCTCCACAGGTCGCTTGCTTCAGTTTTCCTGGTGTGGGCTTGTAGAACGGTGCCCAGACCGTGCGGAAGAAGCACGTGGGCTGGGTGATCGGTAACGCCTGGGCGACGGCGATCTTGGCTGATGTTGGCGTGGAGTGAGTGGACTCTGGCGCGCGGACAAGTACTCTTCGATCTCGGTTGGCCGTTCACCGTTTCGAGGGCATGGTGCGTACAACGGAAAGCCCCTTAAACCTGCCTGTCGGTAAGGGCAGAACCTATACAGGTGACCTGCTTCCCCACAATGGAAACACAAAGGCCTGCGCTCATGGTCACGCCAGATGTCACTTTTCCGGGGCTTTTGATCCACGTAGCGAGCTACACCACGGGCTCGTGGCAGGTAGGTAGCCGTCGGTTCCAGTGGACGAGGTGCGCTGCGTACCGTTTGTGGGCAAAGAGAGGCCATCGTAACTGCTGCATTGGTGTGCGCCGCGGGTTGTCTGAGTACTTCAGAGTACGTTGGTATGCGTTGGATCGGCTGTGGCGCACGCTCCGGCTCACGTATCATCTGCCTCAGTTCATCTTGTACTACGTCGACTACAGACAGTGTTGCTGTAGTGTGAGGTGCTTGCAACTTGCTGAGCTCTTCCCGGATCACCGACCTGATGAGTTCTCGCAGAGCGTCCATGTCACTTCGCTGGCGTCCAGAGAAGACATTGGCAGGTGCATAGTTTATGTCTCGATTGTACTGTCGAGCCCGCTGTTCTAGCGTTTTCTCTATGGCTGTCGCTTCCGTATGAAACTCCGCAACTGTTCGTGGTGGGTTGCGGACGAGAACAGCGAATAGCTCTTGCTTCACCCCACGCATGAGGTGGCGTAGCTTCTTGTCTTCGGTCATATGGGTATCTGCGCGCTTGAACAGGCGGATCATGTCCTCAATATACATTGCGACACTTTCGTTGGTGAGTTGGTTCCTGGATTCGATAGCAGCCTGCGCCTTTTCTTTGCGATCCGCGCTGGCATAAGTCGCCAGAGCTTGTCGCCGAAATTCATCCCAGGTCGTAAAGGAGGTTTCATGGTTTTCATACCACGTCTTTGCGAAGTCCTCCAAAGCAAAGTATACGCGGCGGAGCTTCTCTCTCTCGTCCCAACCGTTCAAACGTGCCACTCTCTCAAAGAGGTTCAGCCAATCTTCTACGTCTTCATACGAGTCGCCATGAAATACTGGTGGCTGGTGAGGCTGATTTATCACCACTTGGGCTGGTGTTACATGACTTGTCATGGTGGCGGCGTCCATTGACTGAGTTCCCCTTGGCGTAAAGTGGAGTGGGCTGAATTCTGGTGAATCACCTCGAAGACGGCGACTGGTCCTCTGATGCACAGGTGTCGGCTCCGCAGTATCAACTGGCTGGTGGTCGGGGCTACGCTGTCTTGCGTTCGTAGGGCTTTGATTCATTACCCAGCACCTCCACCAGAAATGTAACGATGTTGAAGGACTCGGGGTATAATAAAACGTATTTATTAAAGGGCAAACCTGTGCCCACAACTCAAAGGGACTATGGTCGTAGCACGTTACAGCAGAACGGCAAGATGTCTTCCTCTTCTACTTCTTCAAGAAGAGTCCCAAGCGCGTGGCACACATCAGCAGGGGCCAGCTGGGTTCTCGTGCTATCATCATCGTCTCTGCGCAACACTAGACGGCGCCCATGTATGTCTCTGTGCGCGTGGCGATGGGCGCGTTGTTTGAATGCAGGCACTATGTCGTGGCAATATCAATAACTGCAATTTTGAAGGCGGCAGATTCTTCGATTGCAGCAATGGAGGCAGGAAGGTGGTTCCAGTCACTGCTTGTTTGAGGCAAAAAAGAAGCATGGCAAGTGTTAGTGCGGCATATGGGAACTTTAACTTTAAGATGATGGTCTAACCGTGGTGATACATAATCTGGGGGAAGGAAAAGATCATTTTTAAGTGTTGGATTCGTGTAAAAGATTTTGTGAAATAGGTTGAGACGGAAGTACTTACGGCGTGACTTAAGTGTTGGTAATCCTAGGGTAGCTTTCATTGAAGAAACACTGGCGTAGCGGTTGTAGTTAGAGAGCACAAAACAAGCTGCACGGTTCTGAACGGATTCAAGGGCTGTAGTTAATACGGAGCTAAATGGATCCCAAATAGAACAAGCGTATTCCAATTTCTATCTAACGAGTGTTGTGTACAATTTAATTTTTAAATCTGAAGGAACGGATGAAAAATGACGGCGGAGAAATCCAAGCATGCGATCAGCGTTATTAATTACATGTTCAACATGCATATTCCAAGAGAGGTTGTGGGTTATATGCACGCCAAGGTAACGGTAACTAGTAACGGGGTTTAAAGAGGAGTTTTTGAGGGTATAGGAAAAATGGTCATTGACTTTATTGTGGTGCATTACTCTCATAACTTTACACTTACTGATGTTTAATTTCATGAGCCACTTGTCGCACCAGTTAGAAACAGCGTCAATGTCGGACTGCAATGTAGAAACGTCATGTTGATTATGAATGACACGATACAGTACGCAATCATCAGCAAAAAGCCTAATGGTAGAATTAATTCCGACAGGCAAATCAGTAATATAAATAAGAAAAAGCAAAGGACCTAAAACCGAACCCTGTGGTACGCCTGATGTTACAGCAACGGTAGGAGAGTTATAATTATTAGCATGAACATACTGCAGACGGTTTGTTAGAAAACAGTGAATCCAGTCAAGGATGTTAGGATCTATACTTAGCTTGCTCATTTTGAGAAGAAGGAGAGTATGCGAAACAGTGTCGAAGGCTTTAGCGTAATCTAAAAAGATGCAGTCGATAATGAAATTATTGTCGAAAGCACGAAAAATATCGTTAGTAAAGAAAGTAACTGCGTTTCACAAGAGAAGTGCTTCCTGAAACCGTGTTGCCAAGGGGAAAAAATGAGTTGGATTCGAGAAAAGATACTAAGTTTGAATAGATGATGCGCTCGAGAAGTTTGCAGGGTACACTGGTTAAAGATATTGGCCTGTAATTGAGGGGAGAGTGGGTGTTACCTGATTTGTGAAGTGGAACCACCTTACCCACCTTCCAATCATCTGGCAAAGTGGAAGACTGCAAAGACTGCGAAAAAAGTTCAGCGAGTATAATGGAAGAATAAAGTTTTGTGTTTTTTAAGAACTTTGAATTGATGCCGTCGTTGCCTGCAGAGCTAGACAATTTCATTTTTTCTATTATACGGCACACTCCAGATCAATCAACAGATATGAAATCCATAGGAAAAAAAGAAAGGTCTTCGACAGAAGGCATAGAAAAGGGTGTTGCCCCAGAAAAACAAGAAACAAATACATCATTCATCACATTGCAGCAGTCACGATTGGAAACAGCATCACCATTGCTATCTAGTAGGTGAAACGTTGTAGATCTGCTGCCACGAACTATATTCCAAAATTGCCGGGGATTATCTTTCAGTAGGGTGGGTAGGGTAATGTTGTGGAATACATTTTTAGCCTGCGCAATGGCGTTTTTGTACTCTTGTTCAGCGACGAAGTACGCGTGCCAACGCTCAGGCGTCATCACCACTTTTGCTCGGCGGAAAATCCTTTTCTTCTTGTTTAGTAAGCGCTTCAAATGGGCGTTAAACCAAGGGGCTTTAGAAGAAGAAAGGATCTGTTTTTTAGGAATGTAGCGGTCAATCAAAAAAGCGACCTTTTCTTTAAACATAAACCAATTTTCTTGAATGGTGCGTGTATAAAAACCAGGCATATAGTCTGTGATGAAATTAGCAAGTTCATTATTTATTGCAGCAAAATTGGCGTTTTTATAATCTTTAATAAATTTAACTTGCTTCGTGCAAGGTAAATGGGCATGAATACTACAGTGAATAAAACAGTGATCACTTAGACCGGGCATAATACTAGGGGTGAGACGAGTTCTGGAGTGGTCGTAAGCAGCAAATCTAGTACATTGGCAGAATGAGGTGAGCAACGAGTAGGCTCAAGTACCAGTTGCTTAAGGTTAAAATCTAAACAAACATTCAAAAATGACGAACATTCTATTGAATTTTCCACAAGACTTGGCGGGTCAGTAGACCAGATTATAGAAGGCAAGTTAAAATCTCCAAAAAGAAATAAAGGACATTTGGGAAACCGCACAGTCAACTTATTTAGGACATCATGTATTTCTTGACAAAATGCTGTTGAAGACTGTGGCGGTTTATAGCACACACTGAAAATGAACTTTCTATGCCCTGTAAATACACATGCGCTAACAAATTCTAAGTTGGTGTCGACCATAATCGCACTAGAGATGAAAGTATCCCGGACAGCTATCAACACACCAACGCCTCGACTACCAGTACGATCCGAACGATAAATTTTGTAGCCCGCTTCGCAGTGCAATATTTCAAAGTCATGAATAGCGGAAGAGAGCCAAGTTTCTGTGAGCAGTACCACATCCGCAGAACACGTGTCGATAACGGAAGATAAGTCGTCGCGCTTGTTACACACACTACGCACATTGGAATACAGCAGGGACACCTGACTGGCTGATTGCGTTCGTGCTAGCTATGTTGCTGGGGCGGGTAAACTGGCAGCAGCTGGAAGAGTGACGGGGGAAGCATTACCAATGTCACTGTTGTTGCGCTCCTCGCGTGTCTCAAGTTCGCACACACGGTCGGTAACATGGCAATACACATAGACAGTCTTGTTAATATACAATTTGTTTACTCGTAGCGAGTACGGCTTTCCAGAGTTTTTACCAAATTCATGTAACTTTTTTCGGCATTGTCGTGTTGCCCTCGAGAAATCTTCACTAACTGACACCTTAGAGGGTTGAAACTTCTTCCTCTGATAAAAAACGTTATCCTTTATTTTTGACGACTGAAATTTAACAATAATAGGCCGGCACTTATTGGGAACATAGGCACCAAGCCTATGCGCACGCTGTATTGCTTCATTTGATAGGTTGAGGTCAAGTTTTTGAGATATAAGGTCAGTGACTATTTTTTCACTCTGCGCCCAACCTTCAGAAACATTGTCAGCAATGCCAAAAAATATCAAATTATCTCTACGAGAGCGATCTTCCAACTCGTCAAGTCGGGAATGAAGAGCAGTCGTTTCGTTTCTTATGACTGTATTAACTGCTTGCGGAAGGTCAGGAATATGGTGACCCGAGTCATATGATTCTACCATCGTCTCAACTGTCGCTAGCCTGCTAGAAAGGTCGGTTACTTTCTGTTCTAATAAAGATTGATTGGTTTGAACTTGGTTAAGTACGGCAAGAAGTTCCGCATGACGCGAGTCTACTTTAGCTGAAAGGCTAGCAATAGCTGTCAGCACCTTATCGTCCGGTCCTGGGTTTAATTCAATATCCCCGCACAAAAGTAACTTGAGGACATGAAAGCACTCAGAGACATTGTCATATATACCACTTGGGCCAGGGAAGAGCAGCAGACATGTATCACTGGAGCGCTTTGAGTACAAAGACGGGCGGTTACCAACCTGCACGATGAAGCAGAAAAAATTCACAACCGGTCCCATAGCTGCCGCTCTTTCCTGGCCACTGAAAGGCGCCGACGACGGGCTGACGTTTAAATCAGCAGGATGTGCTGACGTCGACGAAGGAATCGGCTGGTCCAAAAGGTGGAACGGTGCCATCCAAGCGGTTGTAGCACAGGCATCGGGTTGAGCAGCAGGGACAGCGATTAGGATGATCGTTGACGTAGACCCGTTTGTTTACGCCGCAGAAGCAGCGCATGGCCACGTGTAGACAAGAGACGAAATCTGCACGATGAAGCAGAAAAAATTCACAACCGGTCCCATAGCTGCCGCTCTTTCCTGGCCACTGAAAGGCGCCGACGACGGGCTGACGTTTAAATCAGCAGGATGTGCTGACGTCGACGAAGGAATCGGCTGGTCCAAAAGGTGGAACGGTGCCATCCAAGCGGTTGTAGCACAGGCATCGGGTTGAGCAGCAGGGACAGCGATTAGGATGATCGTTGACGTAGACCCGTTTGTTTACGCCGCAGAAGCAGCGCATGGCCACGTGTAGACAAGAGACGAAATCTGCACGATGAAGCAGAAAAAATTCACAACCGGTCCCATAGCTGCCGCTCTTTCCTGGCCACTGATGTACACCGCTCTTTCATGTCATTGATGTACACAGGAAACTATAGTGGTCGCAACACAGAGCTTTGGGGCACTCCCAAAAGTACCGCCTAGGGTTGTGATAAAAACCACCCAGTTTTACTACCTGCTTACGATGTGTTAAATGAGCTTCAATTCATTTAACGTATGACTTCATTTATTTCTGCATGACCTAATACGTAGAGTATTTGGACATGGGATACTTTAGCAAATGTTTTCGCGAAATCCACACATATCACATTAACCTGTTGTCTTATATCTGTAGCGCTCACAAAGTCATGAATTGTTTTATTAACTGGGTCGCGGTTGACAACCCCGTACTGAAGCCATGGTGGTGAGGGTACAGCAAGGAGTTCTGATCCCGAAATGCGAGTGTGTGTTTTGCAATTATGAGTTCAAACACTTTGCAAGTGACAGAAGTGAGTGATATGTGGAGGTAATTTGTTGCCAGCTTGCAATTGCCGCTCTAAATACAGGATTGACGAATGCAGTGCGCCAATCTCGTGGCAGTGAGTGCGTAGCAAAGATTTCTTAAAGATTATTATGTGACATCCGTTCTGCGTATCTCTTGAGGAATGAAGTTGGTATATAGTCGGGACCACTCGATTTTTGCGTATATATTGTGAGTAGCTGCTGAAATACCCCTCGCTAGCTGTTTCAAGTGTTTCCATCGAAACAGTAGCACAAATTCCTAAGGCTTCTTGTGTACTTGCTGTAGTTTCCGGCAGGTTAAATACAGACAGAAAAAAGTGGTTAAATTGGTTTGCTATCGCATCTTTTTCGTTATAATATCACTACCGACATGTATTTCTTCGACTACTTCTTTGCTGTCACTAAAATACTTCCAGAATTTCTAGGGGGAAGTTCTAAGGAAATGAAAAGGAGTGTTTTTTAAAGAATGTTTTTTAAGGTTCAGCTAAAGCATGCTTCAGACCAATTTTCGGATTTTTTTCGGAGCCACTGATGACTTGGCCTTTTTACGCACTCTCTTAAATTTTATGTTTTCATACGAATGTTATCTCGGGTGATCCAAGGACTATTTTGTTTTGTTTTTAACACGCGATGGACCGTAATTGTCTATGCAGTAACCTATAACACATTTAAATTCTTGCCATACCTATTCTGCGAATTTCAAACCAGAGGTGGTCTCGAAGTTTCCTAATTGGACCTCAAATAGTCAAGAATTGAAGTATCCTCCGCCCTAGCATAGTTTTAACCTTCACTTACGTATAGCTCTTCACATATCGCGTTACTCGAACAGCTTCGTAGCGTCTATTTGTCTTAACAGTTGATTCCACGAAGTTCTTCAAAACGTATTCATTATCTTTCGAATGTATCTCTTCGTGGGTCAGTCCTAGATGCTCCACTTCTCACAATGATCTTATTTGCTCGGACACATTGGCTTCTATTAGGCGCTCGTTGAAAGTCCTTACAGTGGTCTGGCTGTTCTAGCTTCGGCCACGTTTTGGTATCGCCATGTAGTGTCCATCCCACGATGGTTTCAACGGTTGTTGGGGGAGCCTCCTAGTCGCTGAATTTCGCCGCTGACGAGTTGCCAGTAATATCAGCTCCTGTAAGCACACATATTCCAGGCTCTGGCAAGACCTGGAATACAGTGACATAAGCCAAACTCCACTTCCGGTCCTTCATTCTTTCAAGCACATTTGTATCAGTTATTGCTGACACGTCACTGCATACTTGTGGGACCTTTTTTAGCTTCGGTTTCAATCTAAGTTGAGTTGTATTGGTTATGCAGCGTCATTCGTACTTTCCAGGAAGGTTTCTGAAGTGCGAAAATATTTCTGAATTCAGAGCTAGACAGCTGTTTTTCGGCTAACACGGTAACTTTCAGCTAACTAAACAACTCTTCTGGGATGAAGCTGTGTTGACCACCGCGATCAAATAACATTCTTACAAGGTGTTTCCTTCTAGTGGCTTGAGCCCAAACTTCCGTGGTCTTTAGAATTACTGTGCTTTTTAAAGAGTCCAGATACGAGGTGTAGATAGTGGTCTGCGTTTCATTCTTTTTCTGTTTCCACTTTTGTCCAGACATAGAAGTGAGCTGCCTTCTTATACATTTTGCGTAACTCAACTTCTTCCAACTTCTGCATTCCTCCGCTCTGTGAAAGGATCGAGTGCAGCGGAAGCAATATCTCCATTCGCGCGGTTTCTCTTTTTTCTTGGCTAGCGTTAGCTCAGCTGGACAGTCTTAACCGTGTAATTCTTATCATCGCAGAACATACAACTCTCCGGGGAAAGTTTGACGTTCAACATAGACTCTGGGCCTCGGTTACATTCTATAAATTTCGGTTTGCTGGTTAGCGCTTGTTCTTGGTGATCAACCGTCATCAGCAACGCCTGTTCTCGGATTCTCGCTTCCAGGCTCAACAAGTTTAAAAAAACGGAGTATTCATCTAGTTGGCCTGTAGTAGCGTTTGCATTTTTTGAAGACAAAGTGCGCAGAGCAGATCGCAGTACCATTTCTTGCAGGAGATTCTGTAGTATTGCCGTTTTGAGCAACACTACATACTCTCCCTGTTTGACACCAAGGTTACAAAAGGACCTCACGCGAGGGTGCACCACTTCATAAAGCTTTTAAGCCCTTCAAAATATTCTCAAGAGCGTACTTTACGTAGGTTAGAAACCGGCACATATGATCGTTCACCATCATGATTTATAGCCAAATTTTTCTAGTAGATCTGTAGCTGAGCTATAACTTTGTTGGTTGTAGCCAATCTGCTAATGACACCTTCCGCTTTACCCGATTGGTAGCCCGGAGATATTTCAGTTTAGTTAGAAACTTCGGCATATGAAGCTTAGGTAGCTTAATCTGTGCACGGGCTGGAGGAGCGTCCTGATGAGATGCGTGCCTAGCTACGACTTGAGGTGCTGATATATTACGTTCGGCGCATGACTTCCCTAAGACGATAAAATCTTTTCATTGCCTAACACACTGAATTTAACCCCTTAAGGTTATCCTCAGCAACATAATCTTTTATCTCGCTGTCCAGGTTTGTTACCAAAATCTGCTTTATCATCAACAGGTTAAGAGGAACGTTCAGCTCACCGGTCAGCGTTGGTTCCGTCTGCATAAGAGTCGTCATGTTGTTGATGATCGTGATGACCGCTGCTCAAACCGTCGTGTGTTTCCGTCGTAGCCTTTCGATGTCGTCAGGTGAAGTATCGACGTCTCGTGATGACGTGGATTGTTCCTTCGTTGCCCAGCAACACCGCGTTGATCGCGTTGATCAGCCATCCTCTTCATGTAGCTCGCCTCATCGTTAGGAGTTTTCAACTAGCTCGTTGCGTTTCTAGTCATGGCACCATGTTAATAAAAACCAGGAAGCAGACCCATAGTAGAGACGTCTTTCTTATTAGACACTGGGTTACAAAATTAAACAAAATGGAAGATGCGCACGCACTCCAGGCACGCTGTTGTCCTCTTCTTTGTCTTCGCCGCTCTTCCGAAACACTATTTACAACCTCAATGCATTTCGCTTGAATGATGTGCCATGTCTCGTTGTTTGCGTCGACAACCGCTCTTTACAGGTTCCCGTCACGCACCGGTACATCCAGTATCGTACCTGTACTTGAGGGGAAAAGGCGCACACGTCATTCGACCCTTTTCGGGAGTGTAGTCGCCAGTCCTGCCGATTCATCATGTAGAACGATGTTTAGACCACTCGCCAATTATCACAAAATTTCATTCATTAGCTTTAGGCGTGATTTTTAGGCTCGCTTGCCTCACGACTGCTTCCAAATTATGTCCAGGGAACGTCCCTACTGAAAGCTTCTTGTCACCCTCTTACCCTTTCTTTGATTGCTTCTGCGCATCAATTTATTTGAAGTTACCGGCAATCGTCACGTGCTATTACTTTTCTGCTTGAGTGTCCCGCACCCGGAGGTTACTTGCGTCTTTAAAGCCGGCTGCTTTGTCCCCTCCCACCCCACCATTACTTCACTGAAGTTGCGTCTTGTGACCATTGAACTGGTTGAACCTGTTTTTTCAACCATGTTCTCCCTTTCTTCTCCGCCATTCTAGGTGGCACTGCCGTGCCGTTCTCTCCACTAGCCGCTCTTTTGTTCACCTTCACTGTTGCCTGCTTTGTCTTACCTAAGTCTTTCTCCCATCGCCCTCGTTTTTTTCTGACTTTGCTGCCAACGCAGTCTCAAGTTGGGTGATTCTGATCAGAATTTTCCTCTGTGTAACCATCAATTTTGCCAATTTTTTCTCGACCTAACATTGCCCACACTTGGCGTTAGCCTCATGCGCTACTGCATCTGCACTATCCTCCAATTTTAAACACACCCGGCATCGCGATTATTTAAAGTGCTTCTAATCATGTGTTTTAGAGACCAATTGTCCTGCTGAATTGTCCCACTCGGCAAATACATGACGCGCCGTACGACAAACCATAGCCCAAGCATAAAAAGTCGAAGCTGTACTACAAAAATTTGTGTACTTCGTGTTCGTGCACCAGCAATCCACGGCTGGAAAGAGAATATAAAAACACACATAAATAAGTAAATACAAGAAGAGGGACCCTCTATAGGTTTAAAATATTTTTACGTAATATATTAAGCGCTATAAAGATTCACAATGCTGCCTTAATTATTATAAAAGCAAGCTCAAAACATACAAAAAGGCTTATCTGCGCAGGCAATTGGGAACCCTGGCAAAACACGCCCATCTGCCACCAAACCAACTCGTCAAAGATGGATGGACGGATGTATCTGGCTGTGCCCTTTTAGATCAAGCTATGGTACATGCCACCTAGCTGTAAAGATAGTTATTGTCATTATTTGTTGAAGGATTGAAGTTTACTTGTGCCTCGATTGTAGCCAACAATCAGCTTGCCCCCTTGTTTGGCCGCTTCTTCCTCCTCTCCACACGCACTACTAACGTGTCTGCGTCTTCTAACTTGTTTCGGTACATCTTGGTTCACAATACTCCCGTTATGGCCTTGAGCAGCAGAGAACTACCTCGGGAATTATCGCAGAGCTTTTCTTTTAAAATATTCTGCTTGAAAGTTCGGTAGGTCTGCAGTGATAATTTCGTAAACTTTCGAATTTTCCGAATGTCCCTTTCTGTTTTTTTCACCTTCGTTTTAACTGATGTTTTCTTTTACCTTGGTATTCTGATGCTGTCTAAATGATTGCATGGCAATTTTCGAATTCACTACCTCCTTTTAGTATAAAAAGTTATGTAGAAATACATAAAAACTTTCCTAGCCCAACGCTTCTCTCCCCATTTTTCTCACTCGCACCTCGAATTTCATTTCTATGCTAGGTTGCCTGCACTCGAATGATGTCAATCTCATGTAATCCTGTACCCCCTGATTTGTGGTAATCCCGTGTGCTCCAAAAGCTATTCTTGGTATGCCATGCTGTCTAATTTTTATCGTACTTTAACCTGTGATTTTATGTACAATACCGCATTGCCGAATGAAAATCCACGACCATGACACCTTTTCAAATTCCTATCACAACGTGATACTTAATGTAGTTACACAGTGTCCTATTTGCATTAAAGCTGTTTTCATGTTACCCTTGAGAATTACGCATAACTCGTGCTCCCTTGGGTACTCAGCCCCGTTGTTTATTTATATATCCAAAGATTTGCATTCATCCACTATTTATAGCGTGACCTCCTGCATCTTGTGCTCACTGTCTTCGTTATCATTAAAACATATTTGCCAATTTCCACTATTACATTTCAAATTTAACTAGTCTCTCTCATTACCGCAAACGTCTATTTATCACTGCAGATCTTCTTTGTTGTCGACTAATAATACTATATAATCGACGTACATCAATTCTGGTAACAACTGTTAAAAGTGTTCTCTTTGCATGGCAAAAGAGAGGGGAAATCCCAGACGACTTTCGTCTAATTTTCGTTGTAATCCCTATAGGTACAGCATAATTAACAAAGGTGACAAGGGACATATCTGCCTAAGCCCGCGCTGTATTTTTATAGGTACAGATACCTGTTTTTTTTCAATTTATAACTAGCTAATTAGTTTTTACAGATGTCCGTTGGAAGAGTTGTTACTCTATCTTCCACATTTAGTGCGCCTAGTATTCTCCACAAGTCTTCTTGAATCAGGCTATCGTAAGCTCCTTTGATGTCTAGAAATGCCAGCCACAGGGACGAGCGTCTTTTCTCTGCCATATAAATACATTGCATAAAAGAAAACTGATTGTCCTCCAACTTCCTTTGTTTACGGAGCCTACTTTGTAGTTCTACCAGCACCCCTTGGTTTTCCACCGAAGCCTGCATTCTTTCCTTTACTATCTGCATCCCCAGCCTGCGTGGTTTTCACCCATTTAGGGCTTCAACGTTCGTTATTTCTTGCTCGCTGCCTTTCGTACTCTTTGCGTAAAGTTTGGTCCTACTTTCTTCATTAGAATAAGTGAGATGCCATCAGGGCTTGTTGAGGTGCTATTAGGAACTGTATTCTCTGAGCTTTACCATCCTCATCGTCCCAGTGGAAGCATTGCACTAATTGACCCACGCTTATCCGGCATGGCTCACGCAGTGCTTCCCTGGGATTTAAATTTTTTTATTATCATTGTTCTTATATATTCCACTGCCTCAGCTCCTTCTAGCCTTACTATTTGAACAGTACTTATGTACCTCTATTCCAAGCTTGTCCTAGTACTCAAAGAATTGAGATGGTTACAGTCACTTTAGAGCTGACGTTCTATTCTTTTTTTACTTACCCCACCCAATGGCCCCCTTTTCTTCTAATAATTTCATTGATCAAGTTGGATACTTCCCTTCTCCAAGTCAAGAAATATCCCAATTTCTTTGACATCATCTTCCGGTTCACCCTTCTGTTAAGCATACCTGCGATTTCTGGAGGCTTCCTGACGTCTCACTAATTAAGCCTCTCTTAACTTTCTCATTTACCAGCTCTTGGATTTGTGTCTCTTTTCCGGGCTGATTTCACTCGTAACTTAGCAAGCTCTCACTGAAACAACCCAGTGAGGTTTGTGTACGTCTTCTCTGTTTTAGTATCTCCGGTGATTGTTTTCTCCATCTCTTTTGTTGCTATTTCTGTTGGCCTTTCTGAATAATATTACCGTGTAGTTTCTCATAATGCCTCGTTTCTATTTTCATTTTTCTTTCGAAACTTAGTTTGATAAGTTTGAAATCACTCTCTAAGCTTTTGGACACATATTCACCTTTGTTCAATACTCTTAGCCGATCCTACATCCTATGCGACACCATTGCGCAATACATCGTGGAAGGCAGCATGCGCACTTTTCATGTTGTTCGCCTTTCAGACTTCTATGATTGAATCAAATCAATCATTGAAATATGCCTTCCAAACATATCCATTAGCGTTCTAGCTGTTGGTTCGGTATATCCATCGAATTCTTCTATGTGCGCATTAATATGTCCTAACATATATACGTTGCCCTTTTCTCCTAGTTTATCCGAATATGTTTCTACGCACTGCATTATTTCTTGGATTTCCTCTTTGGATTTTCCTCTGTCCACGAGTATACAGAACCCAGGAGCGTCACATGCGCTGGCACGTTCACTTTAGCTATAAATGTTCCCTGCACTCCTGCATGATGATTTTCCGTAAAGTGCTTGATTTAGTTTCTCATTCATTACTGATTGAGAAGCTGTCCTGGTGCAACATAAACTCTTCTGTTATTGAAAAGATCAAAACATACTTGAAAATTCAACGTCGGATGGTAGTCTTAAATGAAATGCAGTCCGATCAAATGGATGTAACTTCAGGTGTACCGCAAGACTCAGTGCTGGGGCCGCTTCTTTTTCTTATCTACATGATTGATGCCTGTTGTGGTATTTCCTCCAGCCTTGGTATGTTCGCACATGACTTCGTATTATAAAGGGTCATTGATACCGTATACAATCGCACTGCTCTATCAAAAGATTTTGATTTTATTAGCTTCTGGTGCAATACGTGGCGCATGTACTATCCCCGTCAAATGAAACCCGAACAGCGGAGCGCGTGTTTCAAGCATTAGGAACAGTACAAGGTTTGGCCGTCCAGTCATCACCATTAACAGGCGTGCACATCCGTTTTCGCAGCACTGCGCGATCCCCCTAGAGTGCGTTTCTCCGTTTCCACTCTATTTTTCGTGTGGTGATAATGGTGACCATCGTGGGCGCGCCCAGCGCTTTTGATCGTATCACAATAATTTGCAATTCCTTGCTTTTACTTCAGCGTCGCAGTGCAGTCAGTGTCTGGGCAAGATAAAAAAGAGAAATGAAATCAGTGTGTAGTTTATTTTGAAACGATCGTCGTATCTCGTTTGCCAGCGCTGCTTCACCTGCACCACTCTTTCAGAGACCGACCGGAAAAGGCTTCAGTTTAACTGCATACGCCCAGCGTTTCTTCGGAAGAGAGAGCGCGAATTGTTTCGCTTACCCGCCACGCAGTGAAACAGCGTGAATTTGCCAGCATTGTGAACCGACTTTTGTTTACTATAAATAGAATTTGCCAGGCATTCCCTGACTATGGCCTCCATGATTGCAAACCATGCTACAATACTCACCTTCGGCTGTGGTAGGTTTAACTTCTGTATTTTTTTAATTTTGTTCCTATCCAATACCATTACCATACCAGGAACACAAGCAGAAATATTGCACTATAGGGGAATCCCGCAGTACTGCTACACCGGGTGTGCAGGCCTGTCTGTGTCAATGACTGGTGGACGGTGCGCACTATGCCGCTGATAAGGCTTGTGCCACGCGCCCCGCTGTTCGCGTTTCATTTGATGGCGATAGTACATAAATGTGATCAAAGCTTCGTATATGGGTTTTTCTAGAAAGAAATGCTGTAATGTTTTAGTTACACAATAATGCAGAGCAACTGGCACAAGTGTTCGAGCACAAATACCTCGGTGTATACTACTTTGCAGATATATCCTGGCGTTGTCATATTGAGTATGCTACACGCGGCTTCGAGTGTTCTAGGCTGTCTTAGAAAAAAATGCGAAAAAATATTTGCCACTTGCCACAAAAAAAGCCCTTGTATAAAACCGATGCTAGGCCAATACTTGAATACGCTTGTTGCGTCTGGGATCCTTGAAAGCAGGTTGACATTGAAATGATTGAAAGACTAAAAAATTTATTTGTGAGATTTGTTCATGCCAATTATTTCCGCCACTTTAGCGTACACAAGCACAAAGGAAAGCCTTGGATGGGAGTCTCAGCAGCAACGTAGGCAATACTTATAGTTAAAATTTTTTCATAGTATATTTCATTGTAACACTGCCATTATTCGGGTTCAGTATTTGCATATTCCTAACTGCGTATCTCCCTGCCTTGATTATGCCTATAAAATCAAGGAGATAAGATGCAGGACAAACTATTTCAGAATGGATTTTCCCCCAGAACAATTCGTCAGTGGAATAAGCTGTCTTAAGACATAGCCACCATTATATCTCCTGATGTATTTGCTTGCTCTCTGCAAGATACGCATCGTCAATAGTCCTAGTTACACACTGAGGAGTTTTGCTTTGTGTTTGTACTAAATGTTTTCGCTGTCGTAGCTTTTCTTTCTGTAAATGGCTACTTACCTATGTATCTGTACAAAGTACCTGATTTCGTTATGACTATGCTAATATTTACCCTACCCCCCACTGTATTGCCGAAAGGCGCTGTGGGTATGGTAATGAATAAATAAATAAATAATGTCTGTATTTTATGAATAAATGCCACAATACTGCCCCCCTTTGCTGCCTTCTGTTTTATAACAATATTTTCATGCTTGTACGAATTGCTTAGTGATTGGTCCATGTCTTTAGGATGTGTTTTACAAACACATATACCATCGGCCTCTACTCCCTTAGCTGTTCTCCAAATTCCCCTTTTTAACGCATTCAAACCAACCTGCACGTTAATACACTCTGAGTCTGAACTTTCTCGGTCCTCGAGCCTACCTCCATTTCTCCCCCGGACACTACGTATCTTACATAATGGTGCTACGCTGGAATCGTATCTGCCAACACTACCTGTGAAAGAGTCCCCTTGGTAGCTTTTTTTTCGATACTGGCTATCCAGAAACCCAAAGACCTCGCGTGTCCCGCAAATAAGCTACTGTGCGTATTGAAAGTCGCCAACCCACCTTGACGTAGCCTCCTATAGAAGCAAATTCTGGTTCGGTAAAAAACACCTCAACTATGCACCTCTCTGTTTATTTCTACTACCTCAATGCTTTTATCTCGACTCATCTGCGATATATCTTTGTGCTGACAACCACTATTTGCAGGTTGCCAGCCCGCACAGTACCTCCGGTATTTTGAATATTACTACCTGTACCTGAGGGGAAGTGGCACGCATACCCGCGACCACTTTCGCCAGTGGTTGTCGCCACTCATGCCGATTCTTGATTTAGAACACAACTTAGACCACCCGCAATTATCATGGGGGTTCGCTCATTAGTTTTAGTTGTGTGTTTTGCGCTTGCTTCTCTCATGACTGCTTCGAGCTCATGTCCTGGGAACGTCCCCATTGATACCCTCTTGCCACCTCTTACCCCATTTTTGATTGCTTATGCACATCGACTAAAAGTCGAGTCTCCGGCGATTATCACGTGCTGTGAATATTTTGCTAAAGTGTACATGACCTGCAGGCTACTTGAACTTGTGACGCCAAATGTTTTATCCCCTCCCACCCTCCCATTACTTCGCTGAAGCTGCGCCTCGTGACGATTGAACTGGTTGAACCTGTTGTTTTGGAACCTGTCTTGCCTTTCTTCTCGGCTGTTCAGGGTGCCGCTGCCATGCCGTTATCTCCATCAGCCGCTCCTTTGTTCATCTTCACTAGTGCCTCTTCGGTTGACCTAAGACTTTCTTGCATAGCCCTTATTTTTCTCGCTCTGCTGCTAACGCAGGCTCAAGCTCGGAGATTCTCATCAGCCGTTCCCTCTGGTCAACCATAGTTTTCCCCAATTTTTACTCGACGTCACGTTCCCCACACTTGAGGTCAGCCTTCTCTGCATTTGCGTCCGCACTAGCCTTAATTTTCAAACCCACCCGCATCGTCAACATTTTACTGTCTTTATAACCGTGTGCTTTTGATATCAGTTGCCTTGCTGAATTATCCCACTCAATTAATTACCAAAGCGTGGCGTACGACGCATAAAAGTGCAACCAAAAATCTAAGCTCTACTACAAAAAGCTATATGTTTGGCATACGAGTACTCCCGACCTGGAGTGGCAGGAGAAACAAAAAACACCAAACTAAGTAAATATCAGTTGATTGACCTCCAAACTCCGTACGATGTAATAAGTGCTGCGAAGGTTTACAACTGCTGCTTTATTATGTATAAAAGCAAGCTCAAAACATGCAAAAACACTTATCAGCGCAGTCAATCGGGCGCCCTCGCAGAACACGCCCATTCGCCGCCAACCAACGACACATGGCAACGACCCAGCCAACAATACGCCAGGGTGTCGGAGCCCTGTCGAAGCATTCGCGAGAGGCATGTGCTGCACCCGATGCGAATGTCGCAAGCAGCGAGCGCGCAGGTTCAGTCTAGCCTGGCCGTGGCTCAACTGATAAATGAAATACCATTGTTCTCTATGAGTCAAGGCACATATCCAGTCTACCGTTTAAATGGACGGATTCAATTTTGGTTAGTTATCCAGACACTTCATCGGTCTATATTTTTACAAAACATATATATGTGATATGTAATTGACGCAGCTCCTCACAGGCACGCCGGTGGGAATTGCAGCATGCGACCATGAAAGCCAGAGTATCGGAGGAGCCAACTTGAGGTGAAGGACGACTACTACAGCCAGATTAGAGTTATATTCGTGAAGCCTCAATCCCAGACGACCGAAGCGTGGTGGCGATTACCTCCATCACTGCTCTTGGTCAAGCAGTCTGCAATATTTTCTAAAAGCGGGGTTTTCACTAGCCGTCTGCACAATGCCGTCAGTCTACAGCTGCATTCGTTTCCAAAGGGTTAAACGAAGAGAATTTCTGAAGTTGTATATGAAAATAGGGATTGTGCATGAAGATCACGTAGTACGAGAAGGAAATCGTGGTCCGAGCGTGCAGGTAATTACAGCAAGAGGAAGCCTCAATGGCAGCTTACTGATTGACAGTGCGAAGCTTTATTGTCCATGGCTGATTGTCCTTCTACCCTTGGACCGAAAACGTGCTCGTGCACGTGCTGTTTCATACAATAGCGGTCTTGTTTACTATTTTCATATGCGATCTCACATAGTGTCTACCCGCCGAAACAGCCGATGTTCCAACAGCCGTCGACTTCCGAGATGACTGACAGCTCTCGAAGAAAAAAAAAAATAACCACGTATCTGCATGCTTCGTTGCACACGTCATTAAAAGAGGCTAGTGTTTTGTCGGCCTCACTGCATCATTTGTGGGCCATGTCTAGCAGAGTAGGTTTTAATTGACCAAGTGGCCATTTGTGTGTTGTCTTGCCTCAGATTGCCTCCTCTAGGTGGAATCGGCCGCATTGGCTGGAATTGATAAAATAGAGGAATGCTGCGTGAGACATGAGCACCGCTTGGAAGTGTCACGAGAAAAAATGAGCTTGTACAGAACCCATGACCTCTGCCAGGTGCCAGCACCATGTCACCGGCTAAGCCCTTTTTTGTGCATAACGGTGTATTTTCAGAGCAGCGTAAGATAAGCCAGCTTTTAAGTCTACGGCGTTGCAATTTCAGGGCAGCGTAAAAAGCACTCGATTGTTAAAATTGCCTATTACGTGTTCTCAAGTAGATGAACAGAAAACATGATAGGTATGCCCTGATGTTTCGCGTCAGATATGCGAAATATTTGCTTTGTCATTGACAGTGCTCAGAAGTATGAACAGAACCATCAGTTTAAGATGCTGAGTGCTTACTAAGTGCCTAAATTTTCCCCAACTGGCTGGTTAATTTAAACATAGATAGAAAACAGGCAGACCGAAACACAGACCAAATTTTGGTGTTTGATAATCCCAAGAAGTCACGATCATCATCAGCCTGAATATGCCCACTGCAGGGCAAAGGCTTCTCCTATGATGTGCAATCAACCCAGTCTTGTGTTTTCCGCTCCCATAATTAATCGACGTAGCGCGTTAGAATCATAAGACAAGGAAAGGGACAGAAGGGAGCGCTTTCATATTAATGAGATCAAACAGACAATAATGCCAAGTAATGTATAGGGGAAGTTATGAGAACAAATGTAATGTAAATGAAAAAGAAAAGTGGGTGAAAAAATAGCCAGCCGTGAGCAGGAATTGAACATACGACCTTCGAATAACCCATTCGATGCTCTAACCACTGAGCTATCACAGCGGCCCAAGCGCTCCCTTCTGTCCCTTCCCTTGTCCTATGATTTTAACGCGCTACATCGATTAATTATGTCTTACCAACATGCCCAACTTTAAACTCTAGTCAATTCCGCTCCCATTTTATACCTGTGAATTTTTATTCTCATCGGCCCACCTAATTTTCTGTCTCGCCTTACGTGTTCGCCATCTCTGAGAATCCACTCAGTTACTTTTTGTGACCAGCAGTTATCATACCTGTACTTGCTACGTGCTCATCCCATGTCAATTTCTTCTTGTTGATTTGAACTCTCTTATTCTCCACGCCAGTTTGTTTCATGACCCACTCTGCTTTCTTGTCTCTTCAGTTTACACCTATCACTTTCCTTGCCATTGCTTGCTGCACCATCCTCAATTTAGACTTAGTCCTGTTTGTAAATCTCCAAGGAATTCTGCTCCTTGGTAGCCACCGGCGAGATGCAGCTGTATTATAATTTCCTCTTGAGTGTCAGCGGCAGATTACTATTGCTTACTTGAGAGTCCTTGTTGAGTGTGATCCACCCCATTTATTTTCTTCTAGTTATTTTGTAACTGAATACACGAACAGCACAACTTAAAAGCAGTTACATTGTAACTACAGAAGCGAAAAATCAAGGATAGAAAAGAGGCCCTACATATGTAAACCACTTCACTCGTAATTATTCTTGAAAGTACAGCGCTCTTTTCTATCCTTGTTTCTTAGCTTCCGTAGTTAAACTGTGACTACTTTTGAGCTGAGCTTTTCGTATGTTCAGTATTGTCCTACCAACCTGCCCAAGTTTCCTCGCTTAATAGTTATTTCTGTCGTATGGTTCGGGTTTGTGGTTACTGCCAGTTTCTAATGTATTGACATATTCCTTTAGAACTTCCAGGGTTTCTGCACCTATAGTAAAGGGCTGTTTTCTGTCGTGAGTGGTGCACCTTGCTTTGGTTTTGGGCATAATATATTCAGAACTTTTCTTCTGCTTTCCATGCCCGAAAGAGTTGACTGAAGGGGCGAGTTCGTGCTTTGGCATCGAAACCGTCGTGAGAGTGCCACAGAACACGACACAAAAAGAAACAGACAAGGGCAAGCGCACACTACCAGCCGTCGGTATTTGAGGAGGATCCAAACTTCTAATAATGAAAAGCCTGTGCAGGGGCCCCACCACAACAACTTCAAAGTTCAAATCAGGCTGGAAAGAAATTAAATTCAGCATTGTCGTCACCTGATTTTTAATTGAAAAAGATTTTACGATTTCGCATAGTATTTTTCTTTATTTAAGCCTAAGATTTCTGTGCACCGGAACGGTCGCTTACATTGCGGGAAAGGCAAACAGTGGTCAAGATGGTCACTTCTCTCTTTTTGGCGCGAAGCTCTTTAAGGCATGGGTCTTGCGTCCCCTGTATGCCGTATTCATATACACAGGAGGCGAGAGTCTAGAGCATGGTAGGTAAGGTAATAAGACGACAATCTCATTCGCTACCTCTTGTGAACACACAAGGCGACAGCTCAGAAGACCTGGTGAACTCTCTCGGGGCGCACTTGGAATAGGTCCTCCAGCTCGTCGCAATATACAACATCGTTCCAGAGATACAAAACAACATTCGAAAAACATAAACTAGAACGCAAACCTACAAAAACACGAACCATACTATGATTCTTTCATCTTAGCTGAGCTACAGGCATCATTAAACTGCTGTATTAAATCCGCTCCAGGCTCCGACTGAGTAGTGTATGAAATGCTAAAACACCTGCCCTTTGAAACACAAAAATCGCTTGTTTCCTTGTATAACGCCTTTTGGTTTTTCGGCGAGATTCCTTCTGTCTGGAAAGAAGCCATTATTATTCCGATTTTAAAACAAGGCAAAAATACATCATTCGTCATTAGCAACAGGCCTATCGCCCTCACAAAGCTGCTAGTGTAAGCATTTCGAAAAAAATGATTTACCGCCGCCTTTTACAATTTCTGGAAACAAACAATCTACTGGACCCATACCAGTGTGGATTTCGTGAGGATAGATCCCTTACTGCCCGAATCGAGACGCAAATTTGTGATGCTTTTGTCCATAGTCAATTCTTTCTTTCATTGTTTCTTGATATAGAAAAAGTTTATGGCACCACCTGGCTCTTCGGCATACTGCGAGACCTCTGGCACTTGGTGTCCGAGGTACATGCTGACAATAATTGAAAGCTACTTGTCCAACCGCACTTTTCGTGTCCGGGTGAGGAATGTCCTGTCACGAACATTTGTCCAGGAGACAAGAGTGCCGCAAGGTGGTGGCTTGAGCTGCACGATTTTTATTGTAAAAATGACTGCCTTACATTCCCACATTCCACGCAATATTTTTTATTGCACATATGTCGACGATGTTCAGATTGGTTTTAAATCCTGCAATATGGAATCTGTGAGCGGCAGCTTCAACTTGGTTTAAATGAGGTTACTAAATGGGCAGATGAGAATGGGTTCAACCTTACAAAAAAGCACATGCGTTTTATATTCAAGAAAGAGAGGTTTTCATCCTGATCCGACCATTTACCTTCACGGCCAGTGACTTGCTTTGAAAACTGAACACAACTATTTAGGCACAACTTTAGATATGAAATTTACATTCATACCGCACATGAAAAATCTCAAAAACAAATGTCTGAAAGCTATGAATGTACTAAAGCCTTGTCGCGCACATCGTGGGGCAGTGACAGAAAATGTCTCATGAAGCTTATAGAAGCCCCATACGCACGCGCTTAGGTCATGGGGTGATTATTTCTCAGTCTGCCATACCATGCGCTAAAAACGCTTGGCTTGGTCCATTATTTAAGCATACGGCTCTTTACGGGTGCTTTTCACACTTGTCCTGTAGAGAGCCCGTACGTAAATCGAAACTAGTGGTCGTTGCAACTTCAGAGATCTTACATGTCCTTGCTATGTTATTTCAAATTGAATGCAGACAAAGAACACCCTACCCATTCGACCAGTGATGATATGTCGAGTTCTACATTATCTACAATCAGCCTTCGCTGCGGCAACCCTACTCAATTCTTGTGAGGAATCTTGCTCAGAAAACTAGAGTGCCACCTGATCACCTTTTAATGGCTCCTGCAGCGCACTTGCCACCGTGGCAGTGGCATTCGATACACTGCAATGTGTCTTTCTTAGAGGTTACAAAGCATGCACCAAATGTACACATCCGCACATACTTCATAAATACACTTGTCCTGAATTTTTTACTGATGCCTCAAAGTGTTATACTTCAGTTTCGTACGCAGCGGTCGGTCCATTCTTTTTGGATGCCGGCATTACTCATCCTAATTGATATGTGAGGTTTTACGTCCTAAAACCACCATATCATTATGAGAGACACCGTAGTTGAGGGCTCCAGAAATTTCGACCACCTGGGGTTTTTTAACGTGCACCCAAATCTGAGCACACGGGCCTACAACATTTCCGCCCCCATCGGAAATGCAAGCCGCCGCAGCCGGGATCACTCCTCATCCTAACACAAGCACCTTCACCGCAGAAGCTTTTTGCGATACTTACGGCCGTTAAGCACAATAAAGATTTAGAGCTGAAAAAGGCAGTAATCTACCCAGATTACTTAAGTCTTGTAAACGCTGTGAGAGGTCTTAAAAACACCAAACCTCGGTCCTTGTCTCGCTTTATTCACCACTATGCGCAGTGTACAGGTATAAACAGCATGTTGTAGTGTGCTGGGTGCCAGAGCACCGCGAGATTCAAAGGTAACGTGATGGCGGACCAGCTAGTCGCATTTCTCCATGACAGCGCTGCTAATACATTCGTAGCTATCCGTGCTCTTGACCTGAAGCGATATCCTAAATTAAAGCTTAGAGCTTATTGGCAGAGCACATGAAGTCACGGAGAAAATAAATTACACGTCATAAAGCCGTTCCTTGGTAATTGGCCGCCATTATCAAAATCACGCCACATAAAAGTTGCACTTACAAGGCTACGAACAGGACATACACACAATACACACTCACACCCTTTTGTGCGGCGGCAATCTACTCTTGTGTGATAGATGTGGGGAATCACTTACTGTCAACAACATCCTTATTCAAGGCATCGAACTAGACTCTATTAGAAAAAAGCATTTTTCATTAGCTTACCATGAACACATTCCACTTCATCCTGGAATGTTCACTGGCGAAGAACCACTTTTTATATATCAGTCATTACTTGCGTTTTTAAATGAAATTGAAAGCTTCAGTTTCATATACAAAAGAAATCCATAGCATAACCTCTCCGCTGAGGTTGTCGCTGCGGTAGCTACTCTGAGAAGCACCTGCCTCTCACCCTTTTGTTTTCAAAGGATTCGAGGAGGCAGTCGGGCTATTTTACAATCACTCACTTGGAGATACCATGGTCACTTGTGACTGATTCCACCTCCTACATCAAACTGCGTATCACTGTCATAATTTTAAATTTATACACATGTTTTATGCTTTTATACAGCACGTGATTTTAGGTCTCTATATAGCCCTAATACACCTTGTCATCGCAATCATTAGTCATAGATTACATCGCATCAAAAACATGGCACTCTTTGGCCACCCATAGCCTTTGTGCCACAGAAACTCCACTAAACATCATCATCCTGTATGTAGTACCCACCTCTCGTTTTAGTCCTTGAAATGTCCGCTGGATGGCGGTACTTGTATATGATGAATATATGGTCACGGGACAAATGTTTCTTCAACGCGAGGGTCTTGCTAACGCTGTACACAGCACACAGTCACGCAGGCCAACGGAGAAGCTCGAGAGTCCGCAACAAGCACTTTGTGGTCTTTTTCTTTTTCGGTGTCATCTCAATGCTTGTGCCGGAGCGACAGTTCTAACATGGATCATCACCCCGGCCGGTAGGGCACCATCTGGGTTGGGTGCCTGTTAAATGAGCGAGGTGAGCGTTTTGAGACCTAATACGACAAACGTGGACTAATTCCGTTCTGGGTGTAGTAGCCGATGAGTTTTTGGTGGCGGAACTGTCAGAGGTCACTGGTGTGAACTGATGAAGGATGCGGTAAGGCCCAACGTATCACGATAGAATTTTTTCGCAGAGGCCAACACGTCGAGATGGGAGCCATAGAAAAACAAGAGACCCACAGAAAAAACGGCCATCCTTATCTCGACGGTCGTAAAGAGACATCTATGCTGCCTGCGACGACAATAACTGAGCGTGGGCTACCAGCGTGCCTTGGGGGCCCGGGTGATGGCTTGCTGAGCTTACGAGTTAAAGGATGATTTGTCAGATGAAAGAAGGATGTCGAAGGGCAGTAGGGGTTGACATCCGAAAAGTAGATAAATTGTTCAGTATCCGGCTGTTTCATGATGCGACAAATTGTAGGTGAAGGTGACGAAAGGCTGAGCTATGTGCCAATCAGTGTGCTCGCTAGAGACGCACATAAAAAACTTGTCTGTCAATGTGTGGTTGAGGCGCTCTGTAAGGCCGTTATTATGAGCGTTGTAAGAGGTGGTGAAATTGTGACGGGTAGCACAAGGTTGAAGTAGATCACCAACCACACAAGATGGAAAGTAGCGACCATAGTCGGTGAGCAAGTGGGACGGAGCGGCATGCTAGAGAATGATGTCGTAGAGCTTGAAGTCCTGCTCTGCGACAAATACCTTAGAAATTTAACAGGGTAATGTGTAAGTTGCGCATAAAAACAATAGATACATGGATTTGCACAACTTACATACAAACAATAACTTAATAGTCGAATAATATACAAGTCCCCAGCAACAACAAAGGTGAAAAAAGAAAACAAAACTTTTATTATAATTACAGTGCCAACAAAAAACAGATGCGTATGCCAGATAATGACGTAAAACAAGCTAAAAAAGTAAGCAGAAGTTGTGAAAAAGACTTTCCCATATTCAAAAGAAAACATTTCTCAAGAATACAAAACAGAAGTGATTGGCATGGTAGTATTGAAACCTTCTAGAAAAGTTTAAATAAGGGAAGAGAAATAAAAAGAGAAGGTAGGAATGAATAAACGCGTAGGTACAGAATTTGATATAAATAAACCAAGAAGTTATTTTTGAAAAAGGGTGATTAGAAGGTGCCAGAAAATTTCCCGATTGCGTTCTCCTACTATTTTATCTGGAAGGGCCGTTCTACGTGCGGGTGACAAGGGCGAGTGCAGATGAGTTAAAAATTTATGTTTTACCGTACATGCGTGGGAATAAAAAAAATGATGATTCAGTCTCTTTATTCTGAATGCAGATGTTTACAGTGTTATATGTAATGACCTTGATTTATGTAAGTACTTATTGAAAGTCACGGGACGAGAAATACTTGGCACCGTGGAGGCAGTCAAGCACATCATCGATTCGAGGCACAGAATAAACGTCCTTTTTAAGGATCTTATTCAGGTGGCGATAGTCGACGCAAAAGCGCCAGCTGTTGTCCTTTTTAACTAAGACCACGGGGGACGCTCAGGGACTTGATGAACGCTCGATGACGTTTTTTGCTGAGAATTTTCTAGACCTCCTTTTGAATAATTTGGCGCTCAGCATGAGACACGCTGTAAGGGCGTTTGTGAAGTTGACGGGCATCGTCGATACTATTAAATTTAGAGGCTCCGCCGACTGCCCCGGTCTCCTCACATCCAGGCAGGTGATCGAATACCACGTCTTTCTAAAGAGCTTCTGTTGGAGTGACCAGGACTCAAGCTCTGAAGAGGAATACACGGGGTTAAATTTACATTTGTACAGTTTGAAAATTGTGTTCAGATCAGCTCTATTGGGAATCGGCTTGCATTTTTATCCCCTTAAATTCCCTAAAGGTCAAGACTAGGAAAACCGGGGATGACGTCTTCTTTAAATTAGCTGGCGAGTCCCATCTGTCACTCTGCTGGCCCCTGTCCCAATACACACACCACATACACTTGTAATATTCTCGGTGAAAATCGTCTCTTCGCGGAATGCCTCCAGCATGCTGGATGTGACAAGTGCGTCTTCTGAAAGCTCGGTGACCACCCGTGGTTGTCGAATGGGGGCAACAGGCTCGGCTCATTCCTCACCCACAGCCTGGGTCTGGGCAGCTGGCGCTGATCCATGCGCAGGCATCCTGTCATCCCGAAGACCCAAAACCGCAATCCGAGGCCCCACTTCTACGTATTTCGGTGCTCGGCGTCATGGTCGTAATTGGGGCACGAGGCTGTAAGAGTCGCATTTCAACTCTGCACCACTGACAACGGTGCGTTTCTGAGCCGTGTTCGACCCCTCGCGCAAAAACTGCAGAGCGCGGCCCTAGCGCTTTCCTTCGTGCTGCAAAATGAACGGGGCTGCCTGCTTTGTTCGGTTCCGGAACCTCGCAGCGAAAAGAAAGCCCGTCGGTCCTAACAGTGTCCAAGCGCTGGAGATACGGCGTTTGCACGGCCCAGGGGGACGGTCTTCCTTCGTCAAACATATCCAGGTGAGAAAATTGAACATCCCGGGGGGCTGCAACTTGGAAAGGTAAGAATTCGCCGAATAATATTTTGTCGAGAAACGGAATATATTGGGGGGTGATGACCAGGTTTCTGCCGCGGTTCTGGTGTCAGGTGTGAAAGAAGATATCGAACATTCCAACCAAGGTAAAAGGTTAGGCTAAAGTGATATGCCATGAAGAATAACTTAGGTTGACGTTCAGAACAAAAAGTTGCGTCCGTGTTGTTAGCAACAGCCACTATTATATGTGGTAGTAAGATGTGGTGCATAAAACTCAAAAATCAAGGAGGGGGAGCCACCAGATAGTCTCCATCAGGAAACGGACGGAGAGGGTGACATAGGAGCCGTAGAGGTTCCACGGATTGCAGGCGAGTGCGACTTTGATGATTGAAATCGGGTGCACAAAAGCACTCGAAGCCGTAAGATGCCGGTAGAACAATCAATAGGCGATGAGTGAGTGGTTAGTAGGTAAGTTTCAAAGATGACGTCATGAGGGCAAGCATCGAGAACTGCGAAGAGAACCGAGTGTGCTGGCCGGCTATAGTAACGCGGGGCAGTGCACACGTCAAACACCGATGTTCGGTTTTTGGTCACGCGAACAGCTGAGAACGTAGCCGGTGTGAGAACCTTTTTGAGGCGAGATCGAATCGCAGAACTCATAACAGATATTTAGACCCCAGTGTCAATAGAGTAAAATGGCGAGGCCATCATAAAAATTCGAATTAAATTGCACCTAAGAATTGTCGACCGTTGACGGTTTTCTGCCCGAGTTGTCAATGCAGCGCAACCACCAGGAGCTGCACTCGTCAGTTTCCGGAGGATGACCAGATTAAGCCGGTGACGGGCGACCATGAGGTGATGGTGAGCTGCTAGACCAGTTTCTTTAGGGTGACGACGTCAGCATAGGATGGTTGGGAACGTTGAGATGAATGATGAGGTGAAGGGTTCAGAAGATGGTCATCCAGAAAAGCTGATTGCGAACAGTGTACACAATACTAACGGCGGGTCATTAGGAAATCTTGCTGGGAATACCATCTGTTGTGGCAATGGCGGTAGATGTTGCCCAACACGAGAGCAAGAGAAGCAAATAGGGTCGGCCGTCTTGTGTATGCCACTCTGATAGATTTCGGTCACGTGGTGGAAACCGAGTAGCTGAAGCTGCTGTAGAAAACAAGTGGAGCAGGCGTGGGGGGTCAGCGCTGAGGACGGAGTGCTCATGCGTTGCGACATGTGCTTGCTGGGCCAGGGAAACCTTGATGCCAAGGTGTGCAAACTCCTGACGTACGACGGCTTGCATGAGCGAGAATATTGAATGTTGCCAAGTTGTCTTGCGCAGGAGTGATGGCTAATAATAAAGCGGGTGCCATGGCTTCCAGCTCCTGGCGACACAATTCTTGTGATATTGGCACGAGGAGCAAGTTGCCGGGGCGTCAACAGAATCCTCGCAGGACAACGTATCAATGATTTTTGTAAGTCTCGTGAAAGGTGACTTCTTCGCCGCTTTACGCCTGTTGAAATCGTTGGCATTTGGACATCATGGAGTCAACAGTTATAGCAAGTTCTTGCACATTACTATGCCGGAAGGCATCGTTAGCAATTGCCTGTAATCACGTTTGCTGGCCTTGACCACCTTCGTCATGTCTTTTTCAGTCTTCTGGCACACTGCCAGTACGTCTTGAATGTATTGGAACGTAACAACTCTGTCAGTGATTGAACTGCCCAAGCTTGTTCCAGCCTAGCTGCCATCTGACGTGCAAATGACCTAATGAACAAGTCGCGCAGATTCTGGTTGCACCACGTCTCCACGTGGTTTATTCTTCTTCATGCGTCTCATACAAGGCACTTGCCGTACCCACAAGAAAGCAAAAAAATCATTACAGCATGAGGCGTCTCGTCCACCTGTAGTGCTTCCTGACCTGCTCGAATAATGCGAACCATTATTCGAACATCCGTGCTGTCCGTACTAGAAAACGTGCCAGGGTGGAGATGATGGAGGGAGGAGGGAGCATCACAGGCGACGGAGACGGCCAAGACTGCGAGACCTGAGTGCCGGTTTTCAAGCATTGCGGACTGGAGAAATGATGGAATCCACTGCGGAGTTCCCGAGCCGGTTGTGTGTGAAATACTCGCACCTCGCACAAAAAGTGTTACGGGGAAATTTTATTCGCCGAGAGCACGTCTTGCTAATGCTGTACAGAGTGAACAGTCATGCAAGCCAATGGGACATACTCGAGTGTCCAACCCACAACAAACGTGATCGTCTTCCTCCTTTTGGGTGTCATTACAGGGCTTGTGCTGGAGCGACAGTTTCGTGCACATATTAATATTGCCACGCTGTGAAGGTGGCAGAAGACGAGAGTGAAGTGAATGGCAGCTGTGGCTGAGTAAACAGTCCCTCCGCTTCGAGTTCCTGCCTATCGTTTTTCTCTCGCGACAGACTGGTGGACGTATTGGGTACTGTGCTGGAACGTCTTACGCCTGCTGGTTCTGAACCAGAAGCAACCGCCGCCAGTGCACCAGGGTCTGCTGATATCCATCGAAGCAGCTGCCCCCTTCAAGGACTACCACCACAGTATGGCCCCTTGGCGAGTTCCATGAGGACAATGTTTGCCACATCCGCAACCCAAACCAAGCATGAACCCATTTGCTAGCGTACCCTGTGGCATCAACACGCCTCGTACGCCAAACCCATCCATGGTGATGCCGGTGAGGAAGTCGAAGACTGGCTTGACCATTTCGACCAGGTCACTGCCATCAACGCCTGGGACAATCACCGTAAGTTGAAGAACGTGTATATCTCCCTCTTGGAAGCGGCACGAGTGTGGTATGAGAACCACGAAACTTTGTTCACAAGTTGGCAGGAATTCTATCGACAGCATCGCGAGGCGTTCAGTAACCCCGAACGAAAAGAAAGAGTGCAGCAGGCACTTTCTTTCCGATTTCAAATGCCGAACGAAAGCGTCACCATGTTTGTCGATGAGATGTTGTGATTGTTTTGACGAGCTGACCCCACATGCCAAAAGACAAGAAAGTGCGCCTGCTAATGCGGGGCGTAAAAGAGCAACTTTTCGAGGGCCTTGTGTGCAACACTTCTATGACTGTGTCGGAGTTCATACGGGAGGCCGCAATTATGGAGCGCATGCTTCGGCAGCGGTGTTGTCGCAGTATGAGTGTCAGACGGCCATGTGCGCTGCGCGCTCGCTTGTACCAGGAGGTCCTCACAGAACTCATACAGCAAGTTGTACGTGAAGAACTTCGGAAATTTTATGCAGCGCCCCCAGCCAGTAGCGCTGCTTTTACGGACGCCGTTCGTAACAAAATTAGGCAGTTAGTTCAATCCTCACCACCATCGCAAGTCGAACATCCCATGCTTTCCTACGCGGATGCCATACGCGCCTCTACGCCGTCGACGGCACATTTTGCTCGTCCGCCTCCACGGACCCCCAGCGCTTTCTAAGTCAAGCCCATCGCCTGCCTTCTCAGGCCAATTTTCGTCCTGGCCAGCGAAGGTCCACCGTCTGGCATGCATCCGACAATCGTCTTTTGTGCCACCATTGTGGCGAAGTTGGGCACATCTACCGCGACTGTTACTACCGACGAATAGGCCTACGTGGATTTCACCGAGATGTACGTTGTCCACGCTATGGTGAGCGCCCAAAAGAAATTGCGGATTACTTGGAAGGTAGTCATCACGCTCCTGTCCCGCCGTGACGACAGGCATGGTCAATATCACCCCGTCCGTCCGCTTCAACGCACCGCGCTCTACCCGCCTTTGAGTCCCTTGGTGCCAGTGGGCGTAAAACCCACGCCTGGAAAACTGAAAACAGCCACCTCCGGAGGTGCCGCTGTCACGTGAACCGACAAACACCCTCCGCCACTGCCTTACGACGTGCCGTTGAAGGCCGTTTCAGAAACCGCCAACAGAACGGCCACATGACATTACCGTTTCCCTCGACTATTATCCAGTGCCTGCGCTTGTCGATACGGAAGCTGATTACTCGGTGATAAATGCTTCAATGGCCACCCGTTCTACACAAGGTGCTGTACAACGTGGGACGGGCCCTCAACTAATCACCGCTAGAGGACAACCTCGTATCTCCTATAGAAAGGTGCACCGCCAGGTTTGAGAATTGTGCGTCGACTTTTGTAGCGTCATTCTTTGTACATGCCCAATTGTTCACGGCCCGGTCTTTTGGGCATAAATTTCCTGCAAGAGTATGAAGCGATAATTATTCTGCGTGGTTTTTTTCGCCAGTTTTGCAGTGTTTCTCCAGATTCCGACATCGAAAACGAACATTGTGGCGTGGCCTTATGCGTAGTCGTTGATGCGCCACGTTGCCACCCTCGCAGTACTATCTTCGTGCTTGTTGAGTGTCCACGGGAGGCAGTCGATTACGGACATCACCAAAAGTAACCTGACGTTATGCCTTGATCGGAAAGTCACCATTGCTCGAAGTCTCGTTCAACTTCGAAATGGCCAGACTACGGTTTTAATTACGAACTTCCAGTGGCGAAACACAGGCATTTCGCAAAACGCACAACCATTGCTTACTTGGAGGCATTGGATAATTTGGACGCCTTCCCTTTGAGTACGACGGTCTCGACTGAGGACAGCTGCAATACTGACGTGACAAGTTTGCCTCAACGTCATTTCGCTAGTTAGAAGAACTTAAGAGGGCAAGGCGCCTCTGTCTCCTCTCATCTATTAGTAAACTGTTTTGCCCCTACTTCGAAAGTCCGGACAGACTCTTTTAATGAAGCACAGAATGATCACTGAGCCCAACGTCAAACCTGTGCGCCAACATGCTTACCGCGTGTCACAGAAGGAGCAGCATGCTATCCGTCATCAAGCGAAAACAAATGCCTCGACAACGACACAATTCAACCATCGACAAGTCCTTGGGCGTCACCAGTTCTTCTGGTCAAAAAGAAAATTGGTTTCATTATGATTCTGCGTCGGCTACCGCAAACTGAATTAAAAAAACGAAAAAAAGACGCATATCCTCTTCCTCGCATTGATGACTGCTTGGATCGCCTGCGACACGCCCGTTACTTTTCTTCCATGGATCTCCGTAGCAGATGTGGGCAGATGGAAGTAGATGAGCGGGACTGAGAAAAAACAGCGTTTATTACACCTGATGGTCTCTATGAATTCAAAGTTCTCCCCTTTTGGCCTGTGCTCCGCTCCAGCACCTTCCAACGAATGACGGGCACAGTTTTATGTGACTTGAAGTGGCACTCTTGTTTAGTGCTATTTAGGACGACGAAGTCGTTTTTTTATGACATTTGAACTGCACGTTGAGCGGCTTGAGGCGGTCGTTTTGGCTATTCGCACTGCCAGCCTCTCTCTGAAACCAGAAAATATTTATTTTGGATATGAGGAACTGAAATTCCTCGGCCACATTGTCAGCATCAGTGGTGTTTGCCCCGATCCTGAGAAGGCATGGCAGTGGATTTGTTCCCGATGCCGAGAACAAAGCATGGATGTACGCCGCATTCTGGGACTTTGTGCTTATTACCGCCACTTCGCGCTTAACTTTTCGAAAATTGCCAACCCTCTACAACTAGTCAAGGATGACGTCCGCCTTTGTCTGGGGCCCCAAACAATATTGACGCTTTCTACGACCTTCAACACAACGCCTACAAACACCACCGATTCTTGGTCACTTTGACACCAAAGCAGGCACAGAACTCCGCACTAGCGCGGGCAACCTTGGCCTCGGAGCTATTCTCTCGCGCAATACCCTATTGCAAAACACAGTGGCACTGGGCCCAGCGACATACCTGATTACTGGACCCGTGCCAGTGTGGTGCTGACACTGGAACAGTGCCACGCTGCACGAGGCACCCTGGCGCTTCACACTGGGACCTACCCACTATCGGCCCAAAATCTGGCTTTTAAATTGTGTTTAGAATTTGTGGTCATGGCGCACACCGTCATCAAGGCTGAAGCACGCCACGCAGTAAAAAAAATAAAAAATCATAAAATTATAAAAACTTGAGTAAGCCGCTGTCGAACCTAATATTTTAACACATCACGTATTATGAGTTAGACACGCTGCCCTCTTACTCCACACCTGAAACATGGGAATGCCACTATTTTCTTCACCTTAAAAGTAATTCAGGTATCCAATATTTTGAACTTGTCGTTTACATTCCAGTGTTTTGCCTCTTCGTGCTCGCGCCAGACTTGCAATTGTTAGCTCAATCTACGCAGGTTGCTTTGAACCACATCCATCTGGCACGTTTTGCCGCAAAGCTTGTTAGCGTAGCTGCGGATGTGTTACGGCAATCGTAGTGATTTGCTATGCGGTTAATTGATTCATATGTGGGTTTTAACGTCCCAAACCCACCATATGATAATGAGAGACGCCGTATTGGAGGGCTCCGGAAATTTCGACCACCTGGGGTCCTTTAAACGTGCACCCAAATCTGAAGACACGGGCCTACAACATTTCCGCCTCTATCGGAAATGCTTGACATGCGGTTAGTCATATCTATGTATAAAACAGCGTCCACAAGAACTGCTCAATAAGCACTGTAGATTTCGCCCCTAAATAGATGGTAGTATTTTCTGTACTCGTCGTTTACGTTCCACGAACGACAGCCGCAGCAATTCAAAATAGCCTGAATGACCACTGGGCTTAGGGCCGTACTTCTTGTGCCAAGGTTGGCTGTGAAGATCGTAGATATTCAGTAATAAAGAGTCTTATAATCGTTCAACGTAGTTTTGATCATAACTGGCCCGTTAATGGTCAAATTTTCACCTTCGATTACACATATCGGAAGATAAAACACCAAGATCGGACACTGCAGTGGATAAATGCTGCCGGGCACATGCAGTTTCTCTACGGCGCGAGCCGCACCGACTAGAATAGGTTGGTATCGATTTTCAGGACTGTCATTTTGTGTTGCAAATTCTGAGGTTCTGTCGATGTCGTTTATGAACTACATTGACGAAACTCAATCAAACTTCATGGAAGGCGCACCAGCACCAAGGGGATCCATGGGTGGGCTGGAACCTTTTTTTTCCCGAAATTCTTGCATGCCCCGTCCTTTGCCCCCCCCCCCTCAAGGAGCAAGCATGGGTAAAACACGACGCACAAGTTCGGTGCTCTCCTGGTCCCCTGCAGGAACAAAGTTGTCGTTTGTGTCCTCCCCCTCCCGCCCCAGCGAAATCCTGGCAACGCCCCTGACCAGAGCGATCAACATATGAATGCTTTAGCGTACTCGCATCCATTGACTAAGGAAACTGACATTATGCGTAGCACATAGATGGGAAAACCATCCTATTCAGTAAATTGTACGCTCGACATGTCGCGATTAATTATGAAATCTTGCAGAAAGTGCGCCGATCAAGCGTAGTTTCTGCCAACGTTCCGCTAAGGTTATCAGTGTGCAGTAGAGACTGTACAGCATGAGCAGTGCCTCCCAGCACGCTTTAAGACACTGGCCTACGCTGTACTGTGCGGCCCAGAGCGTTTCAGCGCACACTGGGCGACACTGACACACGCTGTACAGTGTATCCCATTACCTCCCAGCGCGCTTTAAGACATTGGGCTACACTTTACAGTGTGGCCCAGTGTGTTTCAGCGCACTGGGCGACACTGGTTACGCTGAACAGTGTGTCCCAGTGCCTCGCAGCGCACTGTAGTAGACTGGGACACACTTTATAGCGTTTACAGCATGACCCAGTGCGCTGAAATGCACTAGGCGATACTGGAAACCCTCCACCGCTGTTATTTTTTCGATAGGGTATCAAGACGGCGTGAAACGCGTCATCGCCTACGCTAGCCGCACGTTGTCTTCTGCGGAGAAGAACTACTCAATGACTGAATAAGAATGTCTGGTGGTTGTATCGGCCATAACGAAATTCAGGCCCTACTTGTACGGACGCCCCTTCCGAATCGTCAGTGACTGCACTCTCTTGCTGGCTAGCGAATCTGAAAGATCCTTTGAGCCGTCTCTCAAGATCGAGCCTCCGGTTACAAGAATTTTATATAACAATGGTGTACAAGTCTTGCTAGAAACACACCGCTGACTGTCTTTCCCGCGCACCCGTCGAGGTTACATTAGAAGACAAGGATGAAGAATTCAGCTGCCTTGCTATTCTCGCATCATTAAACGTGGCTGAGCAGCCACACGAAGAGTTAGAATTACACCACTGATCGAATTCCTTGAGGGACATTGCCCACAACCCCCCCGTTAGTTCGTGCGTCATTTGTCATCTTTCTGTCTACGCCAAAGCATCCTTTACAAGTGCAACTTTCATCCAACGAAAACTGTTTACCTCCTCGTCATT